>CANNZV010006520.1:18496-35833 GCA_947561585.1 Caprella mutica | reverse complement strand
ATCTGCTTTGTAAATTATCTAGTGTAGACATTGAGTATTCCTCCTTTCAATTTATTTGTTCGCTATTCTATAGAGGATGAAAAAGAAGGTACTAAATTTTTTTTATAAAGTAGAGTACATGAAAGAATGTACTTGAATAGCCTGCTGAAAGGCTAATTCGAGCATATAATGTGAAGTAAAATGTTAGAATGTTATATATGTTTTAGTTTGAGGTTATCTACTACCAATTAGTAAATTTTTATATTGTAGTTTTTCAATGAATGGAACAAGTTTATTATAGTAGTTATAGGCAGTATTTGAATTTATTAGTGAGTGTGAAAAGTGTTTTTCATTAAATATATAGTAGTCACTTGTTTTATTTATAGTTGGAACGTGTCTAGGGATAGACGTTCTTCTTCAATTTCTAGTTTAAGATGTTTTATTTCCATTTTTAGAAGATTTAGTTGTTCAGTATTTGTACGGATCGTTTGTGTTTTCGATTTTTGATCTTTTAGAACTTCTAGTTGTTCTAGTTTTTCTTGTAATATTATATTGTTTATGTTTTCAGATTCTATCTCATTATTTTTATTAACAATATAATCCTTTCTTGCGTTAAAGTAATCATAAGCAAAGAATGCATCAGCAATATTATTTTTGATAGTTTTTAATGGTTTCTTTTCTGTATTTTCTTCTTCATCCTCATTTTTGATAATATCTAAAATGTTTTTTGCAATTGCGTTATTATTGTCATACTCAACCTTTATCTTTTTTTAGATATTCAAGTAATTCTTTTTTGGGGTAAATCTAAATTTATTTCAATATCAACAATTCGTGACTCCTCAAATCGTAGTAAGGGTCTTTTAAAAATTGGAAAAAAATCTTATATTCTTTTTTTTTGGAATTTTATCTGCAATCGTTTGAATAAATTTTTTTTTCAAGTAAAGTAATATCTAGATGTGTATGCAATTGACACTTATGCTCCTAGAAAGTTGAGATTATTCTCTATACAGGGTATATAAAAATCTTTTAAATTATTAAGGATTTTTTTTAGTGTTAGTTTTTTTGAATATGATATGTATTAACTTTCGTATTTGGAACAATAGGGTGTTCTTTTTGCTCTTGAATTGAAAATATTTCATTCTTTTCAAGATAAAATTTTTATAAGTAGTTCTAAACCATTATCAATATCATCAATAGTACTAGCGCTTGTATCCTGTTGAATAGGTGAACTATATGGAAGACCTTTAAATAATCCAATAGGGTTTTTGAAGGTTTTTTATAGAGATCGCTTGCTTCTGGGTTTAATCCAAGGTTTTCAATTTAACTTTCCAATCATCATCAATATTATCATCAGAAATTGCCATAAGCTCTTTATATTGCTTTTGTTCTGATTACCATTTCAAAAGCCATGCAATTAGTGAACTCATAATGTTCAATCATACTAATATTAGTATATTTTGGATCATTTCTTTTTGGTAGATATGTTGGATAGTTTTTGGAATAATGAAAAGACTGGTATTGTCAATTTGATACATTTCATTTATTTTATTCATTTAAATCCTTTTTTATAAAGAGTATATTATTTAGATTTAGTATATAAATCCAAATAGCCATAGAGGAATTTTATTATCAACTCCAATTCAATATCGTCTGCTACAACAAAACCTTGTTCGGCATCTTTAATTGTTTAAAGTTTTTATCTTTTCCTCCAACTTCAAAAGTGTATTTCTCATTAAGAATAAAATCACCACTTTTTGGATAATTTATATTATGTTCATAGACACTGATGAAGCAAAGAATGTCTCTCTTATTGTTCCTACTTTAGGATTGTCACAAAATATTGAGAATAGATTTGTATTATCAAGATATAGTTTTTCAGGTTTTGAAATGATACTAATTCCACTTGATATTGCTCCAAGTATTCTAATAAGTCCAGCTGCTTGTAAAATGCCTAAATATTTATAAGTGTTCGTTGGTTTAGTTCTACCGCACCACATAGTTAGAGATGTTAATATCAAAAGGCTCACTTTGACATAACATTATCATCATCTTTTTTAAAGATTTATCTTATCGTGATCTATTGCATAAATCATAGGAAGGTCTGTTTCTAGTATCTGCATTGAAAGCATTTAAAAGCTTTGAATATAACTGTTTTTTGAAGTAGTGTAAAATGGATATGCACCTTTTTTTAAATAATCTTCAAAATAAGCAAATGGTTTAATTTTCGATAGAATTTCTATTGCATGTGATGTATGATTTTTTAATATCTCTTCTAATGATATTGTTTCAAATTTTTCATTTGTTTCTAGTTCTAAAAATTCTCTAAATAGATAATACAGGTAATCTATATATGATTGCACGTCTACTTAAATCAGCTTTTGCATTATCAATTGCTACTGCATTTGAACCTGTAAATACAATATTTAAAGAGAAAAAACTATCGTAAACCTAATTTTAGATCAACCTCAAAGTTTTTAATCTTATGAATTTCATCAATAATTAAAACTTCACCACCTTTTTTTTGAAACTCATCAGCAATAGTAAATAAACCTAGTTGAAGTACGAGAGGATGGGTCTGCCATTATATATATTGTTTTTTTCTCTTTAAAAATGCTGTGTAGGTATTGCAATAACATTGTAGTTTTACCTACACCTCTAGAGCCTAAAACTCCAATAAGGCGTTCGTTAAAGTCTATTTTATTAAATAGGAATCTTTTATATTCAGGTACTTCTTGAGATAAGTAATTTGATTTGATAGTAGTTGTAATTGTTCAATCATTTTTATTCCAATGTAAAATATTTATTCATATGTTGTATTCTAATACAAAAATATATAATGTCAAATATATTGAAATACAATAATGAAATTTGTATACTGTTCTTACATAGATAATTACTATTTTAGCAATTATCTGTATAGAAATAGGACAGGAGAGTAAAGTAAACGATTTTATAATTAACTATTTCAACTTTTTATTTTCCAGTATATTCTCGTCTCACTAATACTATTTTTTATTTTTGTTGTTTATTTGTTCTTCAGTCATTTTGTTTTAGCTCTTTATACTGTATTTTTTACTTGTTTTATTTGTATAATATTGTACAATAATTATTTTTAAAGAGGGCTAAGTGAAAGTAGATATATTAAGTGATCTTCATCTTGATTTTTATTTTAATCAAATTTTAACACTAGAGATAATGTTATCTCTTTTTTTGAACAAATCTTCACAAGCAAAGGTACTAGAACTATTGGAGATGTTTTAATTGTAGCTGGAGATTTAGGACATAATAATAAGCAAATGTTGAAATCATAAAAATTCTACAAGAAGAGTTTTTATAATACATAATTTGTGTACTTGGTAATCATGACTACTATCTTATAAATTCAGAAGCTAATTATATTTTTAACAGTAATTCTTTTACAAGAGTTGAGAATTTACGAAAGCTACTTAATAAAGAAGGAAATATCTATTGTTTAGATGGTGAAATTATTGAAATTGATGGGTGTCAAATTTGGTGGAGTTGATGGGTGGTATGATGATAGCTATGTTAAAAATTATTTTCCACAATACGGTAAGAATCATATCAATTTATTATGGCGTAAATATATAAACGATAGTCGGCTTATCAAAGGGATAAGTGAGTTCGATGAAATTTTTAAAATAGAGAAGTTAAAACTTGAAAAGATTTTAAGGTTTGTGATGTGATGATTTACTCATGTGAATCCATCTTTTTTAGAAGAACATATTGAAAAAAAATATAATGATATCCGACAAATACATTTTTTTACATTTGATGGTAGCAAATTTTTTAAAAATGGTTCTATGAAGTATTGGGTATTTGGACATACTCATGATTCTATAGAATATAAAATTAATAATGTAAAATTTCTATGTAATCCACTTGGATATCCACAATGAAAGTGGACATGGAGAAGATATAACAATAAAGAGTTTTGAAATTTGAAAGGTCAATATAAAAAACGATGATATATAATAGGATTATTGTGTAGTTTATTATTAGATAGTTCAAATAAGTTGTTAAGTAATTTTTCATTTTCAACTTCATATAGTAAAGTCAATTAAACGATTATATTAAAAATTGTAAATTTAATAAAACTATAATTAAATTCGTTTCACTTGCTTTTTTATAAACTTCCATATCATCTCTTTTTACCAATTGCTATTGTATAAATTGACAATATATCATTTTGAACTTCATATACTATTCTAACTTTCTTTTTTGCTACATAAGCTTTTCTAAACCCACTTAGATTCATATTATTTTTATTACCTAGGGGTAACCCAAGTTCAGGTGATTGTTGGATTTGTTTTAGTTTTTTAAACACTTGTATTTGTACTGAATGATCAAGCTCTTTTAAATCTTCTTCTATTTTTTGGATGTAACTCTAATTGATACATCCTATAGTTGACTCATATTTATATTAAGCTTTTGTGCCATCTCATCAATTGAGATATACTCAGATTTTGGAGTACTTTTTCTTGCTTGTATAACTTCAAGATTTCTTTATGTTCAATACTATTCATATATTCTTCAATCTGCTTTTAATCGTTCATATTCATCTGTTGATATTACAACTGCTTCAAGTTTGTTGGTTTTTTAAACACCAACTTTTTCAACTATTTTCACCCTTTAAATTACCAAGTACTTTGGCTACTAGACTTAGGTAAAATCTGTTATTGACAATAATTCATTTTGAGTATAACTAACCATTTATTAACTCCTATATTTTAGATTAAATATTATATCATATTTACTAGTAAATTAACAAATAAATTTTATAGTAAATATTTACAACCCATAATCTATCAATCCCATATCATCTTCGATATTTAGATATTTCATTGTTGTATCAATCTCTGTATTATTTAAAAATCTTTTTGCATGTACAATTCCAAGTTTTTTATATACATTAGTTGCGGCTGTTCTTCTCATTGTATAAACACTAACTCTATAAGCTAAATCAAAATTACCTATATGTTGATTAAAATATGTATTAAATATTTTTCGTAATTGTTCTGCGTACTTTGGGATTTTGCAGGGTTATTTTTAAAAGCTTGTTTTTCTTGTATCTGTTGTTGCTTGTTTATATAATCGTATAGGGGTAAAAGATATAATTATCATGTACTAGATTATGTTCTTTCATCCATTTTTTTTTAAGAGCTCTAATAGTTCTTGACTAACTCTTGCATCATATGGTTTTCCTTGTTTCATGGCTCTGATATGAACTGTCTTGTTATCAAAGTTAATATGTTTAACTTGTATATCCATAATAGCTGATGGTCTAGCTCCTGTATGATAACAAGCTTTTTAAAAATAAGAACAGTCCTTGGATTTACAATAAATTCATCTAAGTTCCATAACTTTTGAAGTTCTTCATCTGATAAAACTCTACCTGCTTCATTTCTATCAACTTTAATTATCTCTTTTATAATTTACTGGATTTTTATCAATATATCCCTCTTTATAGCCCAGTTAAATAATGCTCTTAGATAAGAAATAGTTTTTTTAACAGTTCTAGATTAAGTGGTGTTCCCTGTCTTGATGGGGTTTCTAATAACAAGATTACTAAGCTTTTTAATATCACTAGTTTTTATTTTAGCTAATTTCATTTTCCCTAGAGTAGGGTTAATAAGTCTGTCGTATGATGATTTAATCATATCTGTAGATTTAGCAGTTTTTGTTGGAAAATAAAGTTTCGCAACATCTTCAAGGGATAAGTTGTTGTTCATTATTTTTCTACTTAATAAAAGAGATGTCCTTTTGAATTTCTACTCTGTCTTTTGTAAGTTCCGCTCTTTTATCATTTAAAATTTTTAAAGCATCCTCTTTTGATGTTGCATTAGATCTTATTTTTTTGTTTTATTATCAATATCTCTATATGATATATAATAAGCAATAGTTCTTTTATCATGATCACTATCTTTAAAATATTCATAGATACCACTATATTTTTTAGCTTTTATCTTTCGAAATCCCAAGTTAAACCTTATTTAAATATAATATATTTGTATTTAGCTATTACAATTGTATATATACTTTTGTAACAAAAATTTTACAACAATATTTTACAACATTTTGTTGTAAAAATAGGTTAAAAACAGTAAAATATGGTAAAATACCAAAAAAGAACAAACCTTATAAAGGTAAGTTTTAAAGGAGTTTAGTTGAGTTCTATACGAAAAAGTAAAAGCATGGTGTTATTCTTTGGTGGACTAATAGGTTTAGTAGGGTCAATTATTATATAATTACTTATAATCTTTCAATTAGGGATACTTTATGAACGCAAATATAAAATAACCATTATTATAACCTGTTTGCTTTTAACGCTATCAATAAGCTTATCAACTATCAGTATGTAAATGCTTTAAACAACACTCAAAAACAGCTTAAAAACACAATCTTTACCTTTATCTTTAGATAATGTATATGCAGATATACAAAAAAGCATTTTTGAGCCTCATTAGTTTCTTCGATGATGGCAAGTGATACTTTCGTACAAGAATGGATACGTAATGGAGAGGAAGATGATACAAAAATTATTAAATATTTAAAATCTGTAAAAAATAAATATAATATGTTCACAACTTTTTTTGTATCAGAAAAAACTAAAAATTATTATACACATGAAGGCTTATTGAAACTCTCTCAAAAGATAATTCTGATAATAAATGGTACTTTACTTTTAAAAGCTCTCAAGAATCAAAAGAATTAAACCTTGATTATAATAAACATATATCAAATTCTTTAATCTTATTTATAAATAATAAAATTTTAGATGAAAACTTTAATTATTTAGGGACAACAGGTGTTGCATTAAAGTTATCTTATATCAATGATTTACTTAAAAAATTTCGTCAAGAGTATAGTTTTAGAATCACATTTTTTAATCAAAATGGAGACATAATGCTTGTAGAAGATAGTACAAAACATCTTAAAAATATTGATGAGATAAATGCATTAAAACCATTTAAAGATAAAATTTTATCAAAAGTACAAAAGTCTTTTGAATATATAGAAAATTCTGAACAGCATTTAGTAAATACAAATATATACCAGAATTAAATTATATTTAACAATTGAAGCAAATTTAAATGATTTTATAGAAAAAACAAAAAAAGCATTATATATTAATATTTTAATTACAATTTGCATTACCCTAATTATTATGTTTATAGTGTATATGACAATTGCAAAAGTATAATAATAAATTTGAAAAACTATCCCATTATGATTCATTGACTAATATACCAAATAGACGATATTTTGAAGAGTTATTTCATAAACAAATATTGTTACATAAAAGAAATAGCCAAGATATAGGTTTATTATTTATTGATTTGGATGATTTTAAATCAATAAATGATAATTTTGGACATGATATAGGTGATGAAACCTTAAAAATTGTATCTAAAGTACTATCAAGTAATATAGACAAACAGATATTATTACACGATGGGGTGGGGAAGAGTTTGTTATAGCACTAATAGATTCATCCTTAGAGGATTGTAAAAAAGTTGCAGAAAAATTACGATTAGCTTTAGCTGATAATAAAGACTTATTTTATCTAACAAAAAGGAATCAAACGGCAAGTTTTGGCTTAACCATGCTTCAAGATGATGATACAAATGAAACTGTTATAAAACGAGCAGATGAGGCTATGTATGAATCTAAAAAAAATAAAAAAAAATAGAATTACTGTAAAATAGAATCAATTTGTTAACAATCAAAGATTTATATTTAAAAAAAGTTTTAAATAAAATAATAAGACATAATGGAACACCTATTTTAGTAGGTGGTTGCGTACGAGACCATTTTTTAAATTTTACCTATAAAAGACTATGATGTAGAAGTGTATGGACTAAATACACTTGAAGAGTTAGAAGAGATATTGCAAGAGTTTGGAAGTGTAAATCTTGTAGGAAAAAGTTTTGGTATTGTTAAACTTTCAACTTCCACAATGGAGTATGATTTTTCATTTCCTAGACTTGAAAATAAAGTATCTTCTGGACATACAGGTTTTGATGTCGTAATAGATGGTAAAATGGATTTTAGAAATGCAAGTAAAGAAGAGATTTTACTATAAACGCTATAGGGTATGACTACAAAAATAAAATATTTTTAGATCCATTTGATGGGATAAATGATATCAAAAAAAAAGTATTAAAGTATATTAATAAAAATACTTTTAAAGAAGATCCTTTGCGTGTATATAGAGCTGTACAATTTAGCGCTAGATTTAATTTTATTTTAGAGAAATAGTACTTATGAGGTTTGTAAAGAAATTATAAAAACAGAAGAGTTTTATCACCTTTCAAGTGAGCGTATTTATGAAGAATATAAAAAACTTTTTTTAAAGTCAAAAAGACCTTCAATAGGTTTAGAATTGTTAAATAACTTTAATATAGAAAAAAATAAAAACAGAATCAATTCTACAAGTTGATGAAGTGATAAATCAATGTCAAAATGAAACAGATAGATTAATATTGATATTTTCTATTTTAGATAATATTTTTGTGAAAATCTCAAATGATAAAAAACTTTTAAAAAATATCAAAATGTTACAAGAGTTTAAAACTCCACGAATATTTAGAAATAAGATAGAAAAAAATGACACATTTGTGATGGGTTTAATAAAAAAATTAAGTATGATAAAAAGTATGCCAAAACCTTTATATATGGGGAAAGATTTAGTAAAATTAGGTTATAAACCAAGTGAAAAATTTAAATCAATTTTAGATACACTATACAAAAATGCAATTAAGTGGAGAAATATGTTTAAAACAAAATGAAAAAAGTATAGGTAATATAAATTTAGTCAGCACATTTTTTATTCTAATGTTAGTTGCTTCTTCGGTTGTGATGTTAAGTGTAAATTCAAAACTTGAACATTTTGATGATCTTAAATCAGAGATTAAAACAAAGTTTTTGGAAGATAAAAAACATGATATAAAAGTTAAAATATCAAATCTTAATGTTTTAATAAATAGTCAAAATAAAGCAAATATAGAAGAAAATAAAAAATTTATAAAAGAGTTTATTTCTAAAATAAATAAACGAAAACGATATGTTATCATGGTACAAGACTTATCAAAAGATATGTCATATTATGAGCAACTTGTAAAAGATGGTGAGTATTATCTATATGATACGAATTTTGATGAAAATACAAATAATGAAATTTTAACAGTTGAGTATTTTCTTTTAAATAAAGAATGGAACTGGGTTATCTCCACAAAATTCAGTGATGATATTATAAGTAAAGAGATAAAAACTTGGAGTGAACACCTATCTGATTTAATTAAAGATAATATTTATGTACATATTGTTTTATTATTTTTATTTAGTATTGCTTTACTTTTAGTTATGTATGTAGTTAATAAATTTTCAAATAAAACTATTGCAAAATGTATAGATAGTATAAAAGAACGAGAAAAAAAACTAAAACAACAAATACATAAATTAGAACAAAAAGTTGAAGATGAGAAAGCTAGATTTGATGAACAAGCAAAACTTATGCAAAAAGAAGCAAAAATTTTAGCCTTGGGTGAGATGATAGGAAATATATCACATCAATGGAGAAAGCCACTAGCTTCTATAGGTGGTGCTATTCAAGATATAAAAGATTCTAATAGTGATGAGGTACTTAATAAAGTTGCAGGTATATCAAACCTCGATACTATTGGTGTATCTGTAATGTATATGTCAAGAACAATTGACGATTTTAGAGACTTCTTAAAAGCAGATTCTTTACGAATAGATTTTGTGGTTAATGATATTTTGGATAAGGCATTAAATTTAAATCAAGGTATTATAGAAAAGAATAAAATTCAGATAGTGAAAAACTACGATGAAGATCTAAATATCTATAATTTATCGCATGGATTACTACAAGTTGTTATAAATATTATGAGTAATGCAAAAGATGCAATAAAATTTTTAAAAGAAAATGAAAGAATAATATTTTTAACAACAAAAAATAATGAAGATACTTTAGAGATAATTATCAAAGATACAGGAGGTGGTATCTCTGAAGATATTGTAACTAAAATATTTGATCCATATTTTACAACCAAACAAAAACAAATGGTACTGGATTAGGTTTACATATGGCATATAATATTATTAAACAAAATATGTGTGGTGATATTAAAGTAACAACAGAAACATTTAATTTTAATGATGTAGAGTATACAGGTGCATCATTTAAAATTATTTTACCACTAGATCTTAACTAAAAGGAAAAAATAGACAAATGACGTTAAAAGAGAAGATTAGAGATATAAGAGAATCAAAATGGTTTTCTAACCTTACTACAGGAATTATTTTATTTTACGCAGCAGCGTTAGGTTTTAAAACTATTGATGATGTAGCTGAACCTTTTGGACTATTGTTTTATTCTATAGATACGTTTATCACGATTTATTTCTTAGTAGAAATAGTTATTAAGATGTATGCTGAAAAAAACTTAAAAGACTTTTTTTAAAAGTGGATGGAATGTATTCGATTTTATTATAGTAATAATTACTCTTATACCTTTAGAAAACTCATCATTTGCAGCAATAGCAAGGCTTATGAGAATCTTTAGAGTATTAAGACTTTTAAATGCACGGCCAGAACTAAAAAAAATAATCGATATGCTTATTGGGGCTATACCTGCTATTGTTGATATTGTTATTTTAATGTTTATTATTTTCTATATATATGCGATTGTAGGAAATTTCTTTTTTGAAGAGCTTAAATCTGGATTATGGGAAGACTTTTTAACATCAATGCTGACCCTTTTTAGAGTACTTACTTTTGAAGACTGGACTGATGTTATGTATGAAGCTATGGAGTTATACTCTTGGGCATGGATATATTTTGTGAGTTTTTGTAATTATCGCCGCTTTTGTATTTTTTAATCTTTTTGTTGCAGTTATCATTGATGAGATGCAAAAAATAAATAGTGAACACACAGATGAACAATTTGAGAGAGAAGAGAAAAAAATAGATCTTCTTTTAGAAAAAGTAACTCAAATGCAAAAAGAGATAAAAGAACTCAAGAAAAAAGTATAAGTCTAAAATTAGAAGACTTATACGTTATAAAAACTACTCAACTTACTTCAAGATAGAATAGGGCACAATATAATCACTATAGAATATAGTGATATTTTGTCATACTTTTTAATTGTTATAAAATAAAGAATAATGATGAAAGGAAAGAAAAATGTTTAAAGAATATACCGTATTAATAATCGATGATGATATTGTGATGCAAGAGTTTCTGAAATATATGTTGCAAGATCACTTTAAAGAGCTTTTTTTTGCTGAAGATGGAGCAGAAGGTTTATCTGAATATCAAAAATATAAACCAGATGTTGTTATCACAGATTTAAATATGCCTATTATGAGTGGTATTACTATGAGTAAGTATAATTAAAGGCGAAAATCCTTTCCAACCTATCATATTGATGAGTGCATATGGCGATATCCCAGAACTAAGAGAAGCTATTAACATTGGACTTAATGCTTTTTTATCAAAACCAATTGAGAGTCAAGATGTATTATTAAATACTATTCAAAAACTACTAGATCGTTCATCTAAGTCTTTTTCTTACAATGATCTAAAAGCTGCTGCATGATAATCAAGAATATGTGGATTATGAATCATTAATAAACTGTTCTAGAGAAGGTAACTAAAAGCAGTTTTTGAGAAGAATAGTGGCATAATTCATCTAAGGAAGACTTATAATTCAATGAACAAAATATTTAATTACATAAAACAAAATAAAGATACAAAACTTTTAATAGTTGCTGATGAAAAGCAAGCGATGATTGCACGAGATTGTGCTAGTTTTTTAGGACTTAATCCTTTTGTATTAAGTGACTTACGAGCAAATTTTGGAGATGATCTTCTCTCTTTTTCAGAAGAGATTAAAGAGATGACATCAACTTTAGAAAATTTTCATAAATATAAAAAAACAAAATAAACTACTAATTTCCCCTGTAAGGACTATTACTTATCCTCTTCCAAAAGCAGAATGTTTTGATAATCTAACCATAGAGTTCGCATCTACTATTAATATAAGTGAATTAAAAGACAAGCTTTATAACTGGGGATACTATTTTGTTGATATTGTAACAGAGCAGGGCGAAGTTTCAATCCGTGGAGATATCATCGATATTTTCCCTCCTAATGATGAATATGGATATAGAGTTTCACTATTTGATGATGAAGTTGATGGAATAAGAAAATTTGATGTTGAAAATCAAAAGTCATTTAAAGAAGAGATTGAAGAGTTTACAATAAGTGCTTCGTTTTTAGCATTTGATGAACAAAAACTAGCAACTATAAATGAAAAAATTGCAGAGAGTAATATTGATGTATTTGAAAAAGATATTCACTCTTTAGGGTTTTGGTTTTTAGATGATGATGCTTCTTATTATACAAAAGAGTTACAAAGTAGTATTACAAAAGAAGCTTTAGATGAAATAGATGAAGTTTATATATTTGATGAAAAAAGAATTCCTAAGGAGGAACTTCTTTCTACTACTCCTATTCTAGAAGATGAAACTTATAAACAAATTGACGTTGCAAATGTAGTAGACTTTTTAAAATTTCATGAAGGTAAAAAAGTAACTATTATCTCTTCAACAGAAGGGAAAGCTAGAGGTTACGATCTTGATTTAAATGATAAAAATATCACTTTTAAAATTCAACATGAAGTTTTAAATCTTGTAAGTGATGATGAAGTAATCATCTCTTTAAATAAACAAATAAAAAAGAAACGAAAAAAACGACCAAAAATTGTTTTAGATGAGTTGCAAAAAGATGATTTTGTTGTACATGAAGTGCATGGTATTGGTCAGTTTAAGGGGATTGAACCTGTTACAGTTATGGGAGCCAAAAGGGACTTTGTAATAGTGCAATATGCAGGAGATGATAGACTTTTAATCCCTGTAGAAAACATAGGTATAATTGATCGATATTTAGCGGATAGTGGAAGTATTGCTACAGTTGATAAGCTAGGAAAAGGTAGTTTTGCAAAATTAAAAGGAAAAGTAAAAGAGAGACTTTTTGCAATAGCTAGTGATATAATAGCAATAGCTGCGAAAAGAGAACTTACAAAAGGTATTTACATTGACACTACAAAAGAGGAGATTGCTGTTCTTCAAGCTAATGCTGGTTTTGAATATACAAAAGATCAAAGTAGAAGTGTAAAAGAGTTTTTAGGTGATATGAATTCTGGGCTTGTGATGGATAGACTTCTAAGTGGAGATGTTGGTTTTGGTAAAACAGAAGTAGCTATGAACGGAATGCTTGCGGTATTGCTTAATGGATATCAGGCACTTTTTATATGTCCAACTACTCTTTTATCTTCACAACATTTTGAGGGTATAAAAAAACGGTTGGAGCCATTTGGTTTTAAAATAGCAAAAATAGATGGAAGAACATCTACAAACGATAGAAATGCTCTTAAAAAATCTTTAGAAGAGGGGACTATAGATTTAGTAGTAGGTACTCATGCTCTTTTAAATGTAAAATGTAAAAACTTAGGACTAGTAGTAGTAGATGAAGAACATAAGTTTGGAGTAAAGCAAAAAGAAAAATTAAAAGACATTAGAAGTGATGTGCATATTTTTTCCATGAGTGCTACTCCAATTCCTAGGACGTTGAATCTTGCAATGTCAAAAATAAAAGGGATGTCTAGTTTGCTTACGCCACCTAGTGAAAGACTAGGTGTGAGAAGTTTTGTTAAAGAGTATGATGATAAGATGATTAAAGAGATTATCTTAAGAGAAAAGAGACGTGGTGGGCAGTTGTTTTATATTTATAACAATATTGCAACCATAGAAACTAAGAAAAAAGATCTTTTAGAGATTATGCCAAATCTAAAAATAGCTGTTATGCATTCTAAAATTACTGCATCTCAAAGTGAAAAAACATTAGAGTCTTTTTCTGCAGGTGAAATTGATATATTATTGGCTACTTCGATCGTTGAATCTGGACTTCATTTACCAAATGCAAATAGTATTATCATTGATGGTGCAGATAGATTTGGAATAGCTGATTTACATCAGTTACGTGGAAGAGTTGGTAGGGGTCATAAAGAAGGTTTTTGTTACTTTGTAGTTGAAGATAAAAAAACAATTACAAAAGATGCAATAAGAAGGTTAATTGCACTAGAATCTAATTCATACTTAGGAAGTGGTACAGCTTTAGCACATCAAGATTTAGAAATTAGAGGTGGCGGTAATATTATTGGGGAAGCTCAAAGTGGGCATATTAAACAAATAGGATATGGACTATATTTAAAAATGCTAGAAGAAGCTATTGCTATTTTAAGTGGAGAAGTGCAAGAAGAGGAAGTAACTGTTGATATAAAATTGAGTATCACAGCTTTTATCTCAAGTGATTATGTAAGTGAAGATAGAGTAAGATTAGAACTATATAGACGTTTAAGCATGTGTACAGCTATAAAAGAGGTATACTCTATTCAAGATGAGATGGAAGATAGATTTGGAAAATTAGATCTTCCTACAAAACAGTTTATAGAGTCTTCCTACAAAACAGTTTATAGAGTTAATTATTATTAAAATAAATGCTTTAGAGAAAAAAATTAAAACAATTAGTAATTATGATATGAATATTACTATAGTTTATAGTGATGATAAAAAAGAAACAATCAAATCTCCAAGTAGAGATGATGATGATTTGATTATTACTACACTTAATTATTTAACACAAAAAGGAAAATAGTGGAACCAGAAATAATGAAACTAGATGAAACTAATATGAAAAAAAAGAAATATTCTTGTTTATATATTAACATTTACTGTGCTTGGATTAGTAGGTTATTTAATCTATATTTATGCATCTAATGATATGGTAAAAAAAGGTGATTTAAAAAAGAAATATGTTTTAAAAACTAATATTGATTTTAGTATGTTATCAAGTGTAGAGCAAAATCGATATGTAGATTTTTATGAACATAAGAATCAAATAGAGAAATTAAATAGACAAATCCAATTTTTAGAAAATAATAAACAAACAAATAATCAACAAAAAGTGATTGAAAAAATTGTCGAAGTAGAAAAAAATTGTTGAAGTTCCAGTGGAAAAAATAGTAGAAAAACTAGTTGAGGTAGAAAAAGTTGTCAAAGTTCCAGTTGAAATGTCTAACGATGTTCAAACTGTTAAAAAGATAGAAAAAAAGAATTCTACATATAACACATATACTTGTAAATCTATGGAGTCAGGAAGTATAAAAATTTCTAAAAAATGTGCAAAAGAGTTATATGAGTTTTTAGATAAAAATAAAAATAGTAAGATGTTTGAAGTAATAGGTATGGTAGATAATCAAGATTTTAAATTTATAAATAGACTAAAAGATGTTTATGGTGAAAGTAAAATAAAAAACCTTTCTAAGTATTCTCAAATAGGTTTATCAAGGCAAAGAGTCATAGAAGCATCATGGTTAATTAAACAATATGTAGGAAACTATAAAAATATTAAAACAGTCAACTATACAGTAAATTCTAATAATAAAAAAGGTTTTGTAGTAAGAGCATATCGGTAATGATGTACGACATTGTTATAATTGGTGCAGGTGCTAGCGGTCTTATGGCTGCTTCTGAGCTAAAAAATAATAAAGAAAGTATTTGTATTATTGATTCGAATCCTAAAATAGGTGCAAAAATAAAAATTAGTGGTGGTGCTAAATGTAATATCACTAATAAATTTATGAGTACAGATAAATTTTTAGGTGATAAAAAATTTATACAATCATATCTTGATAAGTTTAATGAACAAGATTTGTTAGAATATCTAAATAAAAATGGAGTGTATCCAAAGCTTAATCCTAAGATTGTTAAAGGTACATATTTTTGTAATAGTAGTAGTGATGTTATATCTATGTTTACAAAACTTACCTCGCATTGTAAATTTAGATTAAGTACTAAGGTTTTAGATGTTGAGTATGAAAATAACTATACAGTTAAAACAGATAAAGGTGATATTTTAGGGAAAAAACTTATTGTAGCTTCTGGCGGTTTATCTTATGCAAGCATTGGTGGAAGTGACATAGGTTTTAAAATTGCTCAAAAGTTTGGACATACCATAAATCGGCTTGATCCAGCTCTTGTAGGTTTTACTGTACAAAAAGATCAGTTTTGGTTTAAAGAATTAAGTGGCTTATCAGTAGATGTAAAAATTACTGTTTTGGATAAAATAGTTGAAGGTAAAATGCTTTTTACTCATAAGGGATGTAGTGGTCCAGCTATATTAACGACCTCTTTATATTGGAAAAAAGGAAATATTTCTATTGATTTTTTACCAAATAAAGATAGTTATTTACCAAAACGGTTTAAACAGCAAATTAAAGGTTTAGATATTGATTTACATAAGTATATTATGTCTCCAGCAGGAAATTTTGGATACACAAAAGCTGAGGTTACTAAAGGGGGTATAAATACTGATGAGATTACAGAAAATTTTGAGAGTAAACTACAAAAAAATCTTTTCTTTATAGGAGAAGTATTAGATGTGACTGGAGAGCTTGGAGGATATAATTTTCAGTGGGCTTTTTCAAGTGGGTATTCTATAACATAATTAAAGCTATTATAATACGTAATTTGCTAAAATGGCTTAACTCTACCAAAAAGGTAAAAAATGTTTTTTTCTAAGAAAGCAAAGACTGAAGAAGTTGAACAATTGGTTCAAAGAATAGATGAATTGGAAAATGAAATATCTCAAATTCACACTACACATAAAAATGAATTATCATCATTAAGAAATGAATTTGAACAACAAATTAACAATGTAAAAAATGAGAAAGAACAAATTTCTAAAATAGCTAAATTTACTACATCTGAAGGTATAGTAGCTGTTGACAAACAGAATAATATTATATTTATAAATGATAGAGCAGATGCAGGAATATCTGATAAGAATACATTATTGGATGCTATAGCAAAAAAACAATCTACAATGATTATTGCAGATTGTGAAGCAAAATTGACTTATAAAAAATATGATGATTTCACTATAGTATCTCTTATCAAAACATCAATTCATGATAATGCAGAAGGTGGTTTGCTTCATAAACACAATAGTAATATTAATACTTCACTTGCAAATACTCAAAATGTTTATCAAGATTTATTATCAGAGTTAAATGGCATGGTTAAAGAATCAAAAGAGACTGCAGGTGGTTCTTTAGAAGGTTTAACTTTAACACAAAACATTGTGAATGATACAGAGAATTTGAATAAACAAATTGTAACTGAAAATGAGATTGTTACCAACTTAGTACAAAAAAGTAATGACATAGCACAAGCAATTGTGGTAATTGATCA
>CANNZV010006520.1:0-17115 GCA_947561585.1 Caprella mutica | reverse complement strand
GTTTAGTACAATGATTTATGCAGGGCATGGAATATTAAAGATTAAGTATACAGACAATAATCAAAAGTATAATATTCATAATAGTAAGAATCTTCAAGATGATATAGCTCCTACCATAAATAAGTATATTGAAGAAGAGTATTTTTATAAGCTCCAAACTCGACCTAAAGGAGAAATTTGGTATTCACCTTTTGGGTTTAATCTAGAAAAAGGTGTTGATAAAAATACAATAGAACCTATTTTTATTGTCGGTATAAACCTTGGTTCAGGAGTACTGCAGTTTTATGTATCAATGGATGAAATATCAAACATTCTTTCTGACACTTATTATAAGTTATTACTTGTAGATAAAAAGGGAAGTATTCTTATTGATTCTCAAAAAAAGCTTTCTTGGTCAGAATATTTTCACACTGATGTGGAGTTGAAAACTTTACTAAATGAAGAAAACTATTATTTTTTAAAGTTTAAGTCACATAAAAAACAAACATATACCTCTTTAAAATTGGAAGAAAATAATGAAGAGTATTTAACGTTAATTTTAATTTATCCAGACTTTGAAACACTCATTGATGAAGAGATGTATAATGTATATGTATATATTTTGTTTTCTACAATAGTTTTAGCAATAATTCTTGCATTTGTATTTTCGAAACCTATGTCTCGTATGACAAATAAAATTGAACGTTTAAATAATAGGCTGGATAAGAAAGTTGAACAAAGAACTGCTCAACTTAGAGAATCATTAAGAATTATTGATAAATATGTTATCCGTTCTGTAACAGATACAGAAGGGACAATCTTAAGAGTAAGTGATGCTTTTTGTCAGATTTCTCAATATTCAAGAGAAGAGTTGATTGGTCAAAAACATTCACTTATACGACATCCAGATATGCCGGACAGTTTATTTCAAAATATGTGGGAAACTATACAAGCTGGGAAAAAATGGGATGGAAAAATAAAAAACTTAGCTAAAGATGGAAGTTACTATTGGGTTTCATCTCATATTGAACCTAACTTTGAAAATAATAAAATCGTTTCATTTACTGCAATCAGAACTAAAATATCAAATAAAGTTAAATTAGAAGAGCTTAATAAATCGTTAGAGCAAAGAATAAAAGAAGAGGTTGAAAAAAATACTAGGCAGTTAGAGTTAAGCCAAGAAGAACGGATAAAGAATGCAAAATTATCTTCTATAGGAGCATTGTCTGCAGGTATTACACATGAAATTAATACTCCACTTACCTATATAAAAGGTAATCTTGAATTAATGCAATTTGACATTGATGAGTTAGAAGAGAGTGAAACAAAACGTAGAATAATAGAAGATACCACAACAATAAGTGATGGTTTAAATAGAATATCAAATATAATTGAAGCTATGAAAGAAGTATCTCAAACTTCATCTGAAATACTAGAAAGTGTAAATATTTATAATACAGTTGTAACAGCTTTAACATTAAGTCATAACCATTCAAAACAAATAAGTAAAATATATCTCAATGGAGAACTTTTTGATATAGATATAGATAAGAATAAATTTGAATTTAATGCTTTGATACAAAAGGAGCGAATAGAACAAGTATGGATCATTATTATAAATAATGCACTAGACGAATTAGTGAAAACTGAAGATTATGAAAAAAGAGCTTTAAATATCACAATTAAAAAAGTTGATGAAAAAATTGTGGTAAGTTTCATAGATAACGCTGGTGGTATTAAAGAATCTATTATTGATAAAATATTTGATCCTTTTGTTAGTAATAAAGAAAGAGGTGGAATGGGTATTGGACTTAATGTGGCTAAAAAAATTATTGATTCACATGGGGGAATTATTCATGCAGAGAATTATAATAATGAAGGAGCAAAATTTGAAGTGCAATTATATACAGAAGGGGCAAAGTGCTAAAAGAAGAAAATAAAATTAAGATTGCATTTATAGGTGATATTGTTGGTAGACCAGGTAGGAAAATTATTAAAGAAAATATGCAAAGGCTTAGGGATGATCAATCTATAGATTTTGTTATAGCTAATGGTGAAAATGCAAGCCATGGTTTTGGTTTAACTGTTAAAAATGCAAATGAACTATTTAACACAGGGATAGATTTAATAACAGGTGGTAATCACTCATGGGATAAGAAAAAAGATATGATAGCTTTACTTGAATCCAAGCCAGTATTACGTCCAGATAATTATCCAGAAGAAGTACCAGGAACAGGAGTTAAAATAGTTGATGTTAAAGGTGTAAAGCTAGCCATAATTAATCTAATGGGCTTATATACTATGCCTCAAGTACTAAATCCATTTACTCATGTTTTAAAAATTGTAGAAAAACTTGAAAATGATAATATAAGTCATATATTTATAGATTTTCATGCAGAAGTAACTGCTGAGAAACGAATATTAATGCAGATGCTAAAAGGAAGAGTAAGTGCAATTTGTGGCACACATACTCACGTTGGTACTGATGATCAGGAGATAACAGAGGGAACATATTATGTTACAGATGTTGGATTAACAGGTTGTAGAGATAATGTCATTGGAATGGAGAGTGATATTCCTATTAAAAAAGCATTAACAGGTTTAGGCGGACATTTTAATGTACCTAATAATTGTAATTCAATTATGCAAATAATTATAATTGAAATTAATAATGATGGTAAGGCAATAGATGGATTTAAAATCAAATTGTATAATAATAAAAATGAAGTGATTTCAAAAAGTATTATTAATTAAGATGAAGCAAAATAAAATTAAAAATTAGATAAACTAAAGTAATATACAGAAGGATCAAAGATATGATAATTATTCCTCAAACAAAAGGTGGTGTTGGTAAATCAACAGTTGCAATGCAAGTTATAGCCCCTTACTTATATAAGAAACATGGTAAACCAGTTACATATATTGAAATAGATGATGAAAACAATGATTCAAGAAGTTTTACAGCAACAAAAATTGTAAATAAAAAGATGTTATCTACAAACAAAATTACAGAACTTGATGAGATGATTTTGATGGATGATAATCATGAAATTATAGTTGATGTTGGTGGAAATAAGACTTCATCTTTAGTTCTTGATGAAATTGCTAAAGTAGGAACATTTGGAAATGTAAAATGGATTGTTCCTATGGGTGATGGTGAGCTTGATGGGAAAAATGCAATTGCGACAATGAAAAAACTACGAAAAATAGAGCGAAATTCAACTGATAATTTATTTTTTGCATTAAATAGAGCAATTAGTACAGAAAAAGATTATTTGGAAGAGCAATTTATTAATTTTTTTGGTCATAAATATTTAGGAAGTAATTCAACAATTACAGACTTTGTAAAAGATCCACGGTATTTCGCAGTAAAAAATGATAAAGTTATCACAATGAGTAGATATCTTGGTAGTACAGTGTGGGAAATGGCACACAATAATACAGATTTTGCAGTTAAAGCTCTAGAAGCAAAAGAATCTGGAGATAGAGAGGCTGCATTAAAATATTTGTTTTTTAGAAGATTACAAACAGAAGCTAAAGACTACGTTCTTGGTACACTAAATGGAATCTTTGTAGAGTTAGATAGATGGATAGAGATAAAAAAATAAGGCTATTCTTATGAGTGATATGAGTTTTAAACAAGCTAAAGAGCTAGCTGAGCAACTTGAATTAAGTGAAATTACATTAAAACAAGTGTTAAAAAAGATTGATATTGCATCAGAGAATTTTGATAATAGTTTAGCAAAACAAGAAAGTATATTAAATTACGTTCCCAATAATGATAAAAAATTAACATTTATGAAAATACTTGTTGGGGTTAATGTTGGATTTATATTAGGGCTTGTTGTAGCAAAATATATATTTTAAGGTGAAAAATTGGCAGAAGAAAATAGAGATAATCAAGAAGATATAATAAAAATGTTTAATGAAATTGCTAAAACATATGATTTAGCAAATAGAATTTTAAGTATGGGTATAGATAAAACATGGAGAAAAAAGGCTTGTAATATGGCATATAGTCTTTATGGTCAAACTCATCTTACTAAAATAGTTGATGTTGCTTGCGGAACTGGTGATTTAATGATTGACTGGGAAAGTGTTGCGAAGTCAAATGGTATAATAATTGATGATATTGTTGGTGTTGATCCAAGTGTTGGTATGATGGAAGTGGGAAAAACAAAAATACCCCATAGAACTTTCATAGAGGCGGGTGCAGAATCTATGCCTATTGAAGATGAAAGCGCAGATATTATATCTATTTCATATGGAATTAGAAATGTCGTTCAAAGAAAAGAAGGTTTAAAAGAGTTTGCAAGAGTTTTAAAAAAAGGGGGTCTTTGTATTATTTTAGAATTTACGAAAAATGATAAAAATGATTTACCTTCAAAATTAACAAAATTCTATATGAACAATCTGATGCCTCATATAGGTGGTTTAGTTTCTAAAAATAAAGATGCATATACATATCTACCAGAATCAATTGAAGCATTTATTACAAGTAAGCAAATGTGTGAAGAATTAAAAGAGGTTGGTCTTGAGCCTGTATTTGTTAAAGGTTATTCTATGGACATGAGTACAACATTTATTGCAAGAAAGATTTAAAATTAGTGAATTCTCCAATATCAGTTAGTTCTTTAAATGAACAAATTAAAGGTATATTAGAAACAACATTTTCTACAGTTTATGTGGAGGGTGAAATTTCTAATTTAACATACCACAATTCGGGACATATCTATTTTAGTATAAAAGATAATAAATCTACAATCTCTTGTGTAATGTTTAAGGGTAATGCGCAGTATTTAAAATTTCGTTTAGAATTTGGTGCTAAAATAGTTATTAGTGGTAATTTAACTGTTTATACTCCAAGAGGAAATTATCAGCTTTTATGTCAAAAAATAGAACCAAGTGGTGTTGGTGCTTTAGCTTTAGCGTATGAACAGTTGAAAACAAAACTTCAAATAAAAGGTTATTTTGATAAGTCTATTAAGAAAACTTTACCAATTTATCCTAAAAATATTTATGTAGTAACTTCAAATACAGGTGCAGCTATAGAAGATATGAAAAAAATTTTAAGTTTTCGTTATCCTCTAGCTAAAATGATACTTTTACCAACATTAGTGCAGGGTGATGGAGCAAAAGAAAATATAGTTAGAAATATACAAGTAGTAGATTCTTTATATAAGGGCTCAACAGAAAACTCTATACTTATCGTAGGGAGAGGTGGAGGAAGTGCTGAAGATTTATGGGCCTTTAATGAGGAGATAGTTTGCGATGCAATATATAATGCTTCAATTCCAATAATTAGTGCAGTTGGACATGAAAATGATTTTGTGATTTCTGATTTTGTTGCTGATTTAAGAGCAAGTACTCCTTCAAATGCTATTGAGTTGTCTACACCAAATATTAATGACTTAAGACAATTTGCAGATAATATAGTAAATGATTTTAATCATAAGTTTAAAACAGTACTAGTACACAAAGAGCAACAGTTAAAACATTTAGAAAGTAGCTTCGAACAACAATCTTTTCAAAAAAGATTTGAATTTATTACATCTAAAATAGAAAATTTAAAATCACAATTTAAAAATAATATGAATCATATAATTAAAATTAAATCTGAGAAAGTAGAATTTTTAAAAAACAATTATAAATTAAACCATCCAGAAAATAAAGATAAAAAAGGTTTTGTTCAATTGTCATTGAATAATAAGATAATGTCATTAGATGAAATAGAAGAAAATGACCTAGTAACAATACAAAATTCTAAATTTGTCGTTGATTGTAAAGTGCTAAAAAAAAAGGTAATTAGTCTTTAAGTAAAAGACTGATAGTATTTTATAAGAATAGATTAAGGAGAAATAATGTTTAAGAATATGCCAACTAAGAAAAAGCTATTTGTTAATATGTTAATAGCACAAATAGGTTTTACTTCAATAACGACTGTTGCTATATTAAGTGATTCTCAACTAACATCATTGCTAACTGTAAATATACTATTTGCAGTGATTATTGCGTACACAAATTATGCAGCTATGTTAAGAGTCGTAGGTGGTATAGAAAGATTCAAAAGATATATGAATGATATTATGGATTTTGCATTTATGCGTGTTAATAGAATAGATAAAGCTCAATATATGAAAAATGATGAAATAGGTTTGATTTTAACTGAATTAAATGACTATGTAGATAAATTTGACCAAATGAGAAAAAATGACATGAGGGTATTGGGTGAAGTAGTGCTTACACTAGATAAAATGTCTCAAGGTATTTACCAGTGTAGAATAAATTCAAAATCAGATAATTTTATGATAGAAGCGTTAAAAAGTACTTTAAATAAATCGCTTAATACTTCAGAAAAGAGCATGTTAAATTTAAAAGAAACTCTTGAACATTATGCAGACAATGATTTTAGAGGAAAGATTGAATTTTCTTCATCTATGAAAGGTGATATGTTAGAAGTAATTGAATCAATAAATAAATTAGGAGATGCATTATCAAGAAGTGCAAAAGAAAACTTGAGTAATGGTGAACACCTAGAATCTAGTTCTGCAACAATGACAGAATCAGTAAATAATCTTGCAGATAAAGCAAACCAACAAGCAGCATCTTTAGAAGAAACAGCAGCAGCAGTTGAAGAGATTACAAGTATTACAAGAAATAATGCAAATAACGCAGTGCAAATGTCACAATTAGGTGGGAAAGTACAAAAAGCAGTATCTGAAGGTATGGTTTTAGCTAACCAAACATCAACATCAATGGATAGTATAAATGAACAAGTAACAGCTATTAATGAAGCAATAACAGTAATTGATCAAATAGCATTCCAAACAAATATTCTTTCTTTAAACGCAGCCGTAGAAGCAGCAACAGCAGGTGAAGCTGGAAAAGGATTCGCAGTAGTTGCACAAGAGGTAAGAAATCTAGCTTCAAGATCAGCAGAAGCAGCAAATGAGATTAAAACACTTGTTGAAAATGCAGCGACAAAAGCTAATGAAGGTAAAAAAGTATCAGATGAGATGATTAAAGGTTATGAAGCCTTAAATACAAATACAAATGAAACAATTAGCTTAATTGAAGATGTAAGCTCAGCATCAAAAGAACAAATGACAGGTATTGAACAAATTAATGATGCAGTAACAATGTTAGATAGAGTAACACAAGAAAATGCACATGAAGCAAATTCAGTAGCAGAGATAGCAGTAGATGTAAGTAAATTAGCAAATGATTTAGTTGCAGATGCAAGTCATAAGAAATTTAACTAAAATAAGGGAAAGCAATGGCAAGAGAAACAGTATTAGATGAATATGCTTTTTTGGTAAGTGAAACAGATGCAAAAGGGATTATCAAATTTGCAAATGATGATTTCTGTAAAGTAGCAGGATATGAACTAGAAGAATTAGTGGGTAACCCACATAATATGGTAAGACACCAAGATATGCCAAAAGCAGCATTTAAATCACTTTGGGAAACAGTACAAAGAGGTGATATCTGGACAGGATACGTAAAAAATGCAACAAAAGATGGAGGATACTATTGGGTATACGCAACAGTATTTCCATTTGAGAGTTGTGATGGAAGTAAAGGATACTTGTCTTGTAGAAGAAAACCAAGTAAACAAGAGATAGCTGAACATGAAGCACTTTATAAAGAGTGGAAACGTTCTGAATAAGAAAGTTTAAACAAAATTATAATATGATAAATTAAATAAAAGGAAAATTATATGGCAAGAATGGATAAACAATTTAATAGTACTAATTCTGATGAGTATATGACATTTATACTAGGTGAGATGAAATATGCAGTAGAATTACCGAAAATAAGAGAGATTTTAACATACCCAGATTTAATTACAACATTACCTAACACAAGTGAATGGGTAAAAGGTTTAATTAACTTAAGAGGTGAGGTTGTACCTATTTTAGATATAAGAGTTAAATTTGGTACTGGAGAGGTACAATACGATGAAAATACGGCTGTAATTGCTGTAATTACAAGTGATAATAGAATGATTGGTTTAGTTGTAGATAAAGTTGATGATGTTCAAAAACTAGAAACATCTCAGTTATATCCAGTATCTGATATGGGTTCTGCAATACCTCCAAAATATTTAAAAGGTTTTGTAAGATTAGAAGATAATCAAATGTTAGTTATTATGGATATTGAAACTGTAGTAGCTAAAGAAGAGTTAAAGTCATAAACTTTAACTCTTTGTTATCTATTTAAATGAAAATAGTTTTTTATTGAGTTCGATTGTATTTGAAATTACATCGTTATGTGTATGTTTCGTAAATCCCCAATTGACTAAAATATAATCCATTTGACATGCTTTAGCAGCATGTTTGTCTTTATTACTATCTCCTACTAATATTGCATTGTTAACTTCGATATTAAGTGCATCTGTAGTATTTAAAAGCATTTCAGGGTGTGGTTTAGGATTTTTCACCTCATTAGAACCAATAATAAAATCAAAGAAATGATTAATATTTAAATGTTGAACCATTTTTCTAGCAAATTCCACTGAAGCATTTGTAGCAATACTTAATATAAAGTGGTCAGAAAGTTCTTCTAATAGCTCTTTAATACCCTTATAGAGTGTAATATCATTAATGCAGTTCTTATTATAGTATTCACCAAAAAGTTTTGTTTGTGCATCTGTAAATGCAGACGTACCATAAAAGAATTCAGATGAGTTAATATGTGGATTATTCATATTTTCTAAGAGAGTTCTTTTCTCCATAACTTCTAATCCAATATTCGTTCTTACAAAATTTACTGTATTTGTAATAACATCACCACTATCTATAAGTGTACCATCCATATCAAAGATGATTAATTCTTTTTTATTCATGAATAAATTCCAATTTTTAAGTTAAAAAAAAAGGACTGATATCAGTCCTTTTTTGAATTGTTTTGTATAGAAAACTATTTTACTTTTTCTAAATAATCACCTGTTTTAGTGTCACATTTAATAATGTCACCTTCAATTAAATGAAATGGAATTTGAACAACTGCACCACATTCTAAAGTAGCAGGTTTTTTACCACCTTGTGAATCACCTTTAAAGTTAGGTGGAGTTTCAACGATTTTCATTTCAACTGTTGCTGGTGGCTCTACTGTAATAGCTTCACCTTTAAAAAACATCATATCAACATTCATTCCATCAATAATCCATTTTTCTGTGTCACCAACTTGATCATATGTTAAACCAATTTGATCATAAGTATTTGTGTCCATAAATTGTAACATCTCACCATCATCATATAAGAATTGCATAGTTTTTTGCTGTAAATCTGGAGTTTCAAATTTATCACCAGCATGAAATGTTTTTTCAATAGTTTTAGCATTTAGATAGTTTTTGATCTTACATCTAACAAATGCAGCACCTTTACCAGGTTTAACATGTGCATAATCTGTAATTTTGTACGGAATACCATCAACTTCTATCTTCATACCTTTTTTTAAATCACTCATCCCTAAAGCCATAATAACTCCTTATATTTGAGCATAAGAAACTGATCTTGCAGCTTCAATATTTGCTAGTTTTTCTAAAGTTGTACTATTTACTTCTTCATCTACAATGATAACTGCTAAAGCACCATCTTTATTTCTTCCAAGTCTAAAATCAGAAATATTGATCCCTTCAGAAGCAAGTAATGTTCCTACATTTCCAATAACACCAGGTACATCAGAATTAGATAATAAGATCATCTTTCCTGTTGGTTCAATATCCACCATACAATTATTAATTGCAATGATTCTTTGAACATCTTCTTCAAAAATAGTTCCACTTGTACAATTTACACCATTCTTCGTAGTAATTTTTACTGTTATTTGGTTTTTATATGCACTTGTATTTGAGTGAACAGAAGATTCTACTTTAATCTCTTTTTCATTTGCAACAAATGTAGCATTTACGTAATTAATTTTATCATTACCTAATGACTGTGTTAATCCACCAACAATAGCAAAAGTTTCTAAGCTATCTAAGTAGTTAGATATTTCACCTTCTGCTTCAATTTTGATAGATTTAATTTCACTTTTGTCCATTTGAGCTAATAAAAATGACATCTTTTGTGTTAACTCTAAATAAGGCTTAACAAATGATGGAATTTTAGTTTCATCTATAGGTAAATTTAAAGCATGAGGGTAACTAACACCTCTAGCTGATGTAATAGCATTATTAGCAGCTTGAGTAGCAATTTTATATTGTGACTCTACTGTATTCGCACCTAAGTGAGCAGTTACAGTTACATTGTTTAAATCTAATAAAGGATGATCTATAGCAGGTTCTTTATTAAATACATCTATACCAGCCATATGAATCTTTCCAGATTTTAGGTTATTGTATAGTGCATCTTCATTATATAATCCACCTCTTGCACAATTGATTAGAATAACTCCATCTTTCATCTTTGCAATTTGCTCTTCATCAATCATATTTAATGTTTCTGAATTTTTTGGTGTGTGAATTGTAATTATGTCACAAGCTAATATATCATCAAAATTTGTTGTATATTGAATTCCTAAATCAGTTGCTTTAGTTGATGAGATGTATGGGTCATATGCCAATACATCCATCTCAAAGCCTTTACATCTAAGTGCAACTCTATGTCCAATATTACCAAAACCAATTACACCAATTTTTTTACCATATAGTTCTTGTCCATACCAGTCTTCTCTTTTCCAGATTCTATGATCTTTTAATTGAGAATGCGCATAAGGCATTTTTCTCATACAAGAAAGTAGATGAGTCATAGTAAGTTCTGTTGCTGCTAATGTATTCGCTGTAGGAACATTCATAGCAATAACACCTCTTTTACTACAACCGTCAATGTCAACATTATCAACACCAACACCTGCTCTTACAACTGCTTTTAAGTTTGTTGCAGCATTAAGGAATTTTTCATCAACATCTGTTGAGCTTCTTGTGATACATACATCAGCGTCTTTGATTACATCTAAAAGGGCAGTTTTATCTATATCAGCCGCATACACATAATTTATATCACTAGTATTTTTTAGTATTTCTAATCCACTTTCATGAATGTGGTCACATACTACTACTGTAGGTTTATTCATAATTTTCTCCATTTTAACAGTTAAAGTATATTACTTTAACTGTCCTGCAAGTGCATCACCAAGTGTCATTGTAGACTCATCATTAACTGATTTTAACATATCTCTATCTTTTTGAGATGCTAATCTTTTTACTGATAATCTAACTCTATTTCTTTGTTTATCAATATTAACAACAACAGCTTCAATCTCATCACCAATTTTAATTTCTTCTTCACCCTCTTCAGGTTTTAATAAATCTTCTTTTCTGATAAGACCATCTAGGTTATTTTCAAGTTTAACAAAAATACCAAAATCTTTAATATCTTTTACAGTAGATTTGATAATATCACCATTGTTGTGCTCTTTTTCAAATTTTTGAGCTGGAGAGTCTTGTAAAGATCTTACACTTAAAGAGATGTTTTCTTTTTCTGTATCAATCTTAATGATTTTTACTTCAATTTCATCACCTTTTTTGTAGATATCTTTACATTTTGCTGTTGATTCCCAGTTAGCTTCTTCATTATGTAAAAGACCATCTACTGTACCTAAGTTAACAAATGCACCAAAGTCTGTTAATGTTGCAACTGTACCAGTAACTACATCTCCAACTTTATTTTCTTTGATAAATGTTTGGAATGGTTTTGGTTGTAATGATTTTAAAGATACTCTTAATCTTCTTTTGTCACAATCTAAATCAATAACTTCAACATTAATCTCTTGACCAATCTCTAAGTAATCTTTAGGATTTTTTACATTTTTATTATGGCTAATTTCAGAGATATGTAATAAACCTTCAATATCATTTCCTAAATCAACAAATGCACCGTATGATTCAAAGTTAGAAACAGTTACTGTAATAGTATCACCAGTTTCTAAAGCATCTCTCATCTCTTCCCATGGATTTGCTAATGCTTCTTTTATAGATAAAGATAAGTGACCTTTTTCTTTGTCATATGATTTCATTACAGCAATAACTTCATCACCTTCTTTATAGTATGCAGATGGATTCACTGGACCTTTGTAAGAGATTTCATTGTAGTTAACTAAACCATCAATTCCACCTAAGTCTACAAACATTCCATAGCTAGTAATTTTTTTAACGATACCTGTTTTAGGCTCATTGTTTTCCATTAATTCAGCTATTTTAGCTTCTTTATTTTTTTGTGCTTCTTCAATAAGTTTTCTTCTAGAGATAACGATACTTGATGTTTCTGGTTTAGCTTTAAGAACTACAGCTTTGATTTTTTTACCAACTGCACCGATTGCTTTTAAGAATCCTTGTGCCATTGGCATGAAGTATTCCATTCCTGCTTCATCTTGTACAATGAATCCAGCTCTTGGTTTAACAGATGTTACAACACCTTCAACAATTACATTTTCTGGTTCTTCACCATATTGTGCGAAAAATTCATCAAATTTAGCTTTTTGTAAAACTTTCTTGTAAGAAAGAGATAAGTTCTCTCCTCTTGTACCTGTAATCATAACTGTAATTGTATCACCTACAGAGTATTTAACTGTACCATCTACATTAGTAATTTCCTTAATGGGATTCTATCCCTCTTTACCTGCGATACTTACTGTAAAGTTGTCATCACCAATAATTACTATTTCACCTTCAGTAACTGAATTCGTTTCTGTGTTCTTTTCGCTCTCCTCCAACATTGCTGCGAAGTCTTCACCTTCTATTTCAAAATCTTCAAATTTCATTTGCTTGCCTACCCTTTTGTTTTTTATGAGGCGATTATACCGAAATTTGTCTTAATTTTTTTTATAGTTAGATTTTTTCTATTTTTTCTATCACTTTTTGAATGATCCAATCAGGAGTTGAAGCACCTGCTGTTACACCACAAATTTCTTTATTTTGAAACCATTCTGGACTTAATTCTTTCTCATCTTCAATTAAATAACTAACACAGTTTTCTTCTGAGATATTCAATAACTGTTTTGTATTCGATGAGTTTTTACCACCTATTACTATCATTATATCAACTGTATCTGAGAGTTCTCTAGTAGCTGCTTGGTTTTCAAAGGTTGCATCACAAATTGTATTAAATACTCTTACTTCTTTATATTTAAGAATTAAATTATTAACAATATCTAAATATTTTTCTTTTTGTTTTGTTGTCTGAGCAACCGTGGCAATTTTGTCATATTTAAATATAAGGTTATCAAGTTCTTGGGGGTCTGGAACTACATGTACATCATCGCCGTAACTTTTTACACCTTTTACCTCTGGATGATCAGCATCTCCAAATATTACAATACTATACTTGTCTTGAGACATTTTTTTTACAATTTGCTGTGGTGTAGTTACAAATGGGCAAGTTGCATTTATTACTTTTGTCTTGTTTTGTTTTAGTTCTGCTAAGTCATTCTTAGGAATACCATGTGTTCTAATGATTACAGTATCATGTTCTTTTGCTTCTTCAATAGTTTCATATAAATCAACATTAAAATCTTTTTTTAATCTATTTATCTCTTTTTGATTATGTATGAGTGGTCCCATTGTTGCAGAATTTTTATGTTCTTCGGCAATTTTAATTGCTCGTTTTACACCAAAGCAAAACCCATAATGTGAAGCTAATTTAACTTTCAATTTTTATCCTTTTAACGATTCCAAGATTTCAGAAAAATTTGGAAAAGATGTTTCGATACATTGAGTATCCTCAATTTCCATGCCACTTAATAGTCCAGCAATTGCAAAACTCATGGCAATTCTATGATCACCATGAGAGTTTATAGTTGCCTTCTGTAGTGTACAATTACCATCTATTTCATAACCATCTTCAAATTCAGTATATGATACACCACAAAGTTTTAGGTTATTTACAACAGCGCTAATTCTATCACTCTCTTTAACTCTTAACTCTTTTGCATTTTTTACTGTACTTTTGCCATTTGCAATTGACATAGCTATGCTTAATGCAGGTAATTCATCAATTAACCATGCAATATTTGAATCAACAGTCACTCCATTTAATACGTTATGTTCTACAATAATATCACCAATAGGTTCATAAATATTTTCAGTTGTTATATATGAAACTTTTGCTCCCATATTTTCTAAAATTTTATATGCTTCTATTCTTGTAGGATTTAAGGTTACATTTTTAAGAGTAACTTTTGAATTAGGTGTAATTGCAGCTGCAACGGCAAAAAAGAATGCAGATGAAGGATCTGTTGGTACAGTTATATTTAAAGGTTTTAATTTTCCATTTAAAGGTTCTATCTCAATCCAGCCATCTGTATTTGTTGTAATAGAAGCACCCATTCCATTAAGCATTCTTTCTGTATGGTCTCGACTTAATAAATCTTCTTTGTAAAAGATTTTTCATCACTTTGAATACCTGCTAAAATTAGTGCAGATTTTACTTGTGCAGAGTCAATAGGACTATGATATTTAAAAGAATTAAGTTTAGCACCTCTAATATGTAAAGGTGCTTTATTTCCATCTTCTCTTCCGTCTATAGAAGCTCCGATATCTCTTAATGGATTAGCTACTCTTTTCATTGGTCTACTTCTTAAATACTTATCACCTGTAAGAATAAAACTTCCTTCTATACCTGCTAATAGACCTGCATATAATCTCATCCCTGTTCCTGCATTTCCACAATCTAAGATGTCATCTGGTTCGGTTAATGTTTTAGGAGGAGTGATTTTAATTATCTCTCCATTATCTTCAATAGTTGCTCCAAGTTTTTGTGCAATTCTTAAAGAATCCATAGTATCTTCTCCTCGAAGATAGTTTTTTATTGTTGAAGGTTTATCACTTAATAAACTAAACATAGCACATCTATGTGAGATAGATTTATCACTAGCAATATTATCTATTACAATATCAAATGAATTTGTAAGTGGTGTTATGTTCATTTTTTCCATTATCTTAAACCTATATTTAAATCTTTTTCTAGTTTTGCTAGAACTTTATCCATAATATCATTTATATCACTTTCCTCGAAAGTTTTAGTTTCTGATTGTAAGATAAATTTAATTGTTAAACTTTCATTTTCTCCTAGCTTATCATCTGAATAGATATCAACTAAGTTAAATTGTTTAATTTCACTAATCTTTAGAGAGTTAATAGCTTTTTTTATATTTTTATATTCAAGATTCTTAGGTGCTATAATACTTAAATCTCTTTTTGATGATTGATATTTAGAAATATTTGATGCAATTACTGTTTCACTACTTAATAGATCAAAATTGATTCTGAAATAAAAGTTTCGTTAGAGATATCAAAGTCTTTCGCTACTGAAGGATGAATTTTATATACAAGACCTATATTTGTACCATTTTTGATAATATTTGCATTTTGGTATGGATGTATAAAATCATTATCAATTTTTTTCATCGCTTCTAGTTCAAATTCACCTATAATTGCAGAGAGCTTTTGAGAGAAACTAAAGAAATCTATTGTTATTGGTTTTGCTTTATTTTGAACAGATTCTGCTTCTAAATCTCCGCTAAAAATAAATCCTATATTTTTTGTTTCTTCTCTATTTTTATTAAATATAGTTCCAATCTCAAATAAACCAACAGATTTATAACCTTGCTTTACATTATGGGATACTGCTTGCACAAAATTTAATGCCATAGTAGTTCTAAATGTATTTAATTCATTTACTATGGGATTTAAAATCTCTTTCTTTTTAATTACCGTAGGAAATTTATACTGTTCTAATAATTCTTTATTAGTAAATACATATGTTAATGTTTCAAAAAAACCATTTGCAATTGCTTTTGTTCTAATTTCATTTTTTACAATTAATTTATTTGAAGTTTCATTAATATTATTTAATTCTTTTATCTCTAGTGGTTTTGCTTTAATTTGGTCAATACCAATCATTCGGACAATCTCTTCAGTTACATCAGCAATATTTTTTATATCATGTCTAAATGCAGGAATTGTTACATTAATTGTGTTTTGACCATCTTGTTTTACAAAAAAACCAAGTGAAGTAAGAATTTGACTTACTTTACTTGGAGGTATACTTTGTCCTACAATAGCATTCAATCTTTTATTATTGACATTTATTGTAATAAGTTCAACCTCATTAATAAAATTTTTACTTCCATTGTAAATTGTTGCACCATTTTGAGAGAGTAAAGATATAATAGAATCTATACCGCTTTCTAAATTTGGCTCACTTCCTCTTGATGATTTGTAGTAAACATCACCAGTTTTTTTTCTTTTTATCAAATACATTTTGAGCTAATTTCTCAGGATTCATATAACTAGCTTCAATTATAACTTCATCAGATAGATTTTCAATTTTTCCAGTTTCGATACCTATTGTACTAACTTGAACTTTTCCAACTACAGTGTCAAATCCATCTTCATCTTTTGTTATGCTCAGTGTAGACAGTTTGTCATTTTCTTCTTTTGCTACAGATTGAGTATATACATTTAATAAAACTCCAGAAGCATGAGTTGTGTATGCCATTGATGTTTCAATATCTGTATCTTTTAGTTGAGAAATTGTTGCAGCTCTTAAAACATGTAAAAGATCTAATTTAAAGTTTTTTAATGAAGCCGCTTTGTAGATTAAATTTGCTTCACAATTCATCTCAAATGTTACATCAAACACTTGTCCTATCCCTTTATTATTACTGTTTACAATAGAATCTACATTTTTCATTGGAATATTAAAGTAAGTACTTAATTCTCTAGCAACACCATTTATACTTAAACAATCACCTCTATTAGCAGTTAATTCGATTTCTATGATTTCATCATTAATTAATGAATATTCATTTAATTCTTTTCCTATTATAAGTTCACCAATTGAATTATCAAGTTCCATAATTCCATCATTAGTTTTAGGTAAACCAATTTCACTTGAACTACAAATCATACCATTTGATGGTACACCTCTAAGTTCCGCTTTTTTGATTTTAAAATCTTCACCTAGCACTGCACCAACAGTTGCAACTGCAACATATTGTCCTGCTTCAACATTCTTTGCCCCACAAACAATTTGTTCGATTTTATTTCCTATATTTACTTGACACACATTAAGTTTGTCTGCATCAGGATGTTTCTCTTTAGCTTTTACAAAACCAACTACAACATTATTT
>CANNZV010006519.1:0-17338 GCA_947561585.1 Caprella mutica | reverse complement strand
ATCAGAGAAAAGAGTCACTGTGATGATGTACTACCAGAGAAAAGAGTCACTGTGATGATGTATTGTCAGAGAAAAGAGTCACTGTGATGATGTACTATCAGAGAAAAGAGTCACTCTGATGATGTACTATCAGAGAAAAGAGTCACTGTGATGATGTACTATCAGAGAAAAGAGTCACTGTGATGATGTACTATCAGAGAATAGAGTCACTGTGATGATGTACTATCAGAGAAAAGAGTCACTGTGATGGTGTACTATCAGAGAAAAGAGTCACTGTGATGATGTACTATCAGAGAAAAGAGTCACCGTGATGATGTACTATCAGAGAAAAGAGTCACTGTGATGATGTACTATCAGAGAAAAGAGTCACTGTGATCATGTACTATCAGAGAAAAGAGTCACTGTGATGATGTACTATCAGAGAAAAGAGTCACTGTGATCATGTACTATCAGAGAAAAGAGTCACTGTGATGATGTACTATCAGAGAAAAGAGTCACTGTGATGATGTACTATCAGAGAAAAGAGTCTCTGTGATGATGTACTATCAGAGAAAAGAGTCACTGTGATGATGTACTATCAGAGAAAAGAGTCACTGTGATGATGTACTATCAGAGAAGAGTTACTGCTTATTTCAAAAATCACTGTTTTTTAATTTCATATTATTTTCAATTTTAACAAATAAGTCATCGTGTACCCAGACTAATTTTAAAATATCTATAAACATTTCAATTAGTATAATTTCTGTAGCAATTGAAGATAACGGTCCGTGCTTCAATTTGACTAAATTCTTAATATTGAAACAATAATTGTTATTTTTTTAATCTTTCGGAATTATAGATACCATATTCAAGGAATTAAGCAGAAAATTCTTCCATCTTTTGAATGGATCGTGCAAAGAATTTTCAGTTGTGACCAATGCTTCTCACCGAATATATCGGAATTTTTATAAACTGGTTAATTGTTTAATTTTAAATTGAATTAAACTGGACATCTAAGTTATTCATATTGATTAATTAAATCATTTAAAGAGTATTGGATAAATTTGTTAATTCTATGTCCGATCTTCACTTGGTTTTTTTTTTTTTTTTTTGAATTAGTAAACTATTAGAAATACTAAATGTAGAATTTTTTCCATATTGCGTTCTTTTCAACTATTGCACTTTTTTGTAAAACATTCCTTTTCATTTTCTGCACCAACTAATGCTTAATTCTTTTCCCCAGTTACTCTGTCGAAAATAGGGTGATTTCAAAAGGAAATAATATCCATATGCTAATGTCCGCCGAATCGTGACCTCCATGCAGTAGTGAGTGGGAGGAGCCTCAATGGGAGGATCTTCTTTGAAGGCGGGGCTTACTACCTATTTATGGGCGGGGTTACCGTAGATATAGGTGGTGTTATCAAATAAATGGGCGGGATTTCGGTATATATAGGCGGGACTTTCCATTATTGAATATATATGTTGGAGAAAATTCCTCAGAATAATGCCTTTTGAATAATAATTGATGGAAACTTACACAAAAGAATGCGTCGGTAGAAGGGAGTCACAAAAAAGGTATGGGGAAGTTTTTATGTCCTTTGAATAGGTGTCAGTATCAATAAAATGGCGAGATGTCATTAATCTATTTACATAATATTGAATATCTAGTTAAAGCGTCCACTTCCTCTCTATAGAAATGGATGTTCTTTCTTCATTGTTAAACAACACTAGCATTGGTAAATAAAACGCTATTTATGAGGATAGTGTAACATATTTAATTGTTTTAGTCTATTTATATTTAGAATATCATAATTCAGAAATTAATTATTAGGTAATAATCTGTTTTGTACTACATGTGGCTTCTGTCTGTCCGTCACACTAACCTAATAAAACGCTTGGCAAGCAGCTGATAGCATGGATAGGAAATTATTCTGATATCAGTTTCATTAAATGGTTTTGTGTCTGTCTGTCCGTCACACCAAATTATCCTGATATCAGTTTCATTAAATGGTTTGTGTCTGTCTGTCCGTCACACCAAATTATTCTGATATCAGTTCAATAAATGGTTTGTGTCTGTCTGTCCGTCACACTAAATTATTCTGATATCAGCTACATTAAATGGTTTGTGTCTGTCTGTCCGTCACACCAAATTATTCTGATATCAGTTCAATAAATGGTTTGTGTCTGTCTGTCCGTCACACTAAATTATTCTGATATCAGCTACATTAAATGGTTTGTGTCTGACTGTCCGTCACACCAAATTATTTTGATATCAGTTCAATAAACAGTTTGTGTCTGTCTGTCCGTCACACTAAATTATTCTGATATCAGTTTCAATAAATGGTTTGTGTCTGTCTGTCCGTCACACCAAATTATTCTGTTATCAGTTCAATAAATGGTTTTTGTCTGTCTGTCCGTCACACTAAATTATTTTGATAAAAGTTCAATAAATTGTTTCATATAACTAAATTAAATTAAATTTTATTCAGTTTAAAATATTGGAGTAAAAGCGAAGTCAGGGATAATAATTATTACATAAATTGAACTACCATCAGTGAACATTAAATTGATATTGTAAAAGTGCCGTTATATTTGACTGCGCGCGTATACTAGTGGCTATAACTGTAGTTATTACTTAAAACAATTATCTCTCAGTAAATAGGTTCCCATAATCAATAATAGGATACATGAAAGAATTGGTAAAATAGTTTAAACTAATGATAATTAGTTTAAACTTTGATTTAGATGAAGTAATTATATATTAGTCATATAATAATTATTCAATAGTTGTTTTTTCATATTTGATCGTTAGTGTGGAACCGTCTGATAACTTGGAACTTACCCTGTACCTTTTTCTGTAAAACTTAAAAAATATTTTTCAGTATTATCACGCTTTTATGGATTATCTTTTTATTGTAATTGGAAAATATAACATTTATTCATATATCTATCTAATAGTTATATTTGGAATACAGCAAAAGCTCGTAGTAGACCAGAGTTACGTTCCAAGTTTGTTTGGTCTAGTAAGAAACTCAATTTATTAGTTTCCTACTAGACCAAAATCATTTTCTCTAAAAGTAACGCGGTGACTTTAATATTTCGATAGCTCTATTTGTTTATGTTAACTTTAATACCAAATTAATGGTGACTAACATACCAATTTTGTAGGGAAACTCATTTAGAAACAGTATGAATTTTTTTGTTTCGATTAAAATAAATATAATTATTTTTTCAATTAAATTATCATTTTATGAAATTATAATAGTCGTCACTCTATCTAGTTTTCTGTAACTTTTTACATCAATTTTTTGAGCACAGACTTTACCATTAAATCTTAAACCAATTCTGTCTTATGTATTATCCTATAAACAGCATAAAAAAATATAATACATCAGTAAAATTGTAGATTTATCTTTAAAACAGTATTGTAATTATTACTCCTTGTAATTATTTATATTAGAATAACTGTCAAGTGACAAAAATTGTGTTTTGTCTAGTACGAGGTTTTTTCCAGTACAGTTTCAAAAATTTCTTGGTCTACTAGGAGGTTTGTCTACTAGGAGGCTGGTCTACTGCGAGGTTTTACTGTATATGTTTATTTAATATAATCATAGCCATCTTTATTCCTTCTCATGCATATACTATTTTATTTGAGTTACCCTATAAAATATATTGATAGCTCTTTATGTTACGCGAACAGAAAACGATTAGAAAACGACTGAGATTCTGTAGGAGGAACTGCAATAATTTAAAAAATAATGTGAAATATAATAATTTTTTTGAATGTCTTCATGAGAGGTACTATAAGTTCATTTCACATGAATTATGATTAATCTAATAATTGTATTTTAATTGATTTTCATTAATTAACAAAGGTTTTTGACTTTTGTACCTATATGAAATTGAAATAATTTTTAATTTGCTATGGAGCTTGGTTATCAAATTTAATTCATTGTAAAATGCAGCTAATAGTATATATTAATTAATTAAAATAAGTTATTACAAAGACATTTTAATTCCGTAAAATCATAAATAATCAAACAACTTTATTTATTTTGTAGCAATTTACGAAATGAAGGAAAATTAAAACAGAGTATTTTAGTTTCTAATGATTTTAATTGAAATATTTATCGTTGTTTTTGCTACAGATTAATGTACATGTTAATCATATACATTAATGTATAATAAGGATTATATATAGAAATGAACTGTTACTTATATAATTTAATGAATGTGAATGAAACTGAATGAAAATAATGATAAATACATTTTATATATAATGAATAAATAAATGAAATAATAATTGATTCCTAAAAGTTACGAAAGTTTTTTATCATATATTTATTTAATTCATATTATATTCATATAAAATTATGAAAATTTTATCAAATAATGAATTCTTAGTGAATTTTTTTATGAAATGCTGATTTTTTACTGAAATTTTTATTAAATAATGGATTTTTTATGAATGTGAAATATCATGATTTTTTTTTTATTTGATGATATCGGGAACTTTTTTCGATAAAATTTACTTTGTGATCCTTTTCCGCTAATCCGAACTGTAGAAAATGCAACTTTATTCATGACGATAAAATGCAATCAAATCTTCTTCTACTTGTGGTAGTGACTGTGAAGAAAAAAAAATATTGAGGTATTTAATGGGGTAAGTACTGAGTTATCGAACGATTCCACATTTTCGTTCTTAGAAGAAATGTTTTAATATATTAATTATTGGCTAACTTTTATTTAATAATGGTATCCAGGATACCTGCAGGTATCCTGGATACCAATTAAAATAGTAGTAAGATATTCATTATATACTTTTTTCTTAAATGTTCAAAAATGTGTAACCGTACAATAAATCAGATCTTACCCTGTAACGATTATTGGTACTACTATTAATTATTATTTTTTAATGTAGGTAACTTGAAGCACTCACACCCACAGTACACGGAAAGTGGGTGTTCAATGTGCGACATGAACCAATCCGACATTTAGAAATTACAAAATTGTGACCTATGTTATCCCCACTATCTGAATACTGCGAGTGTCTCTATCCCCTCTTTCTTACCCAGCTCCAACAATATGGTTGATAGTGTGTCCGATTGCGTGTCCTAATCCATAACTGTGTCTGTAACCGTGTCCGTAGTGTCCAGGTCTGTATCTGTGTCCACCGTATCCGTGACGATATCCTCCGTGTCCGTACCTATGTCCTCCGTATCCGTATCCACCGTAGCGACGATGTCCCCCGTAGCCATAGCGACGATGTCCGAATCTTTGTGCCGTGGCTTCGGCGTCAGCCGCAGGCGCAGCCAGAGTCAGCGCCACGCAGACGGACAGAAGGAGAAACGACTGCGTAAATAACTTGGAAATTAATGAATTTAATAAAAAATATACTGATAAGTAAACTTTAATGTTAAGAATAAACTCTTACAAAAAACATATTGAGTTATAATTCAGTCTATAGTAATTTATATGTTCGAAATTGAAGATATTAATTATTTCATAAAATATTGCAATTTATTATCATAAAAAATTGTCTTTTAATCATCAATTGAAAGCTTTTTAATTATTATTGTATATAGCCACCATAACAATATCATCTATGTCCCCACCATAACAATATCATCTATGTCCCCACCATAACAATATCATCTATGTCCCCACCATAACAATATCTTCTATGTCCCCACCATAACAATATCTTCTGTGTCCCCACCATAACAATATCATCTATGTCCCCACCATAACAATATCTTCTGTGTCCCCACCATAACAATATCATCTATGTCCCCACCATAACAATATCTTCTGTGTCCCCACCATAACAATATCATCTATGTCCCCACCATAACAATATCTTCTATGTCCCCACCATAACAATATCTTATATGACCCCACCATAACAATATCTTCTATGTCCCCACCATAACAATATCTTATATGGCCCCACCATAACAATATCTTCTATGGCCCCACCATAACAATATCTTCTATGTCCCCACCATAACAATATCTTCTATGTCCCCACCATAACAATATTTTCTATGTCCCCACCATAACAATATCATCTATGTCCCCACCATAACAATATCATCTATTTCCCCACCATAACAATATCTTCTATGGCCCCACCATAACAATACCTTCTATGTCCCACCATAACAATATCTTCTCTGTCCCCACCATAACAATATCTTCTATGGCCCCACCATAGCAATACCTTCTATGTCCCCACCATAACAATATCTTCTATGTCCCCACCATAACAATATCATCTATGTCCCCACCATAACAATATCTTCTATGTCCCCACCATAACAATATCTTTTATGGCCCCACCATAACAATATCTTCTATGGCCCCACCATAACAATATCTTCTATGTCCCCACCATAACAATATTTTCTATGTCCCCACCATAACAATATCTTATATGTCCCCACCATAACAATATCATCTATGTCCCCACCATAATAATATCTTATATGGCCCCACCATAACAATATCTTCTATGGCCCCACCATAACAATATCATCTATGTCCCCACCATAACAATATCTTATATAGCCCCACCATAACAATATCTTCTATGGCCCCACCATAACAATATCTTCTATGTCCCCACCATAACAATATCTTCTATGGCCCCACCATAACAATATCTTCTATGTCCCCACCATAACAATATCTTCTATGTCCCCACCATAACAATATCTTCTATGGCCCCACCATAACAATATCTTCTATGGCCCCACCATAACAATATCTTCTATGGCCCCACCATAACAATATCTTCTATGTCCCCACCATAACAATATCTTCTATGTCCCCACCATAACAATATCTTCTATGTCCCCACCATAACAATATCTTCTATGGCCCCACCATAACAATATCTTCTATGGCCCCACCATAACAATATCTTCTATGGCCCCACCATAACAATATCTTCTATGGCCCCACCATAACAATATCTTCTATGGCCCCACCATAACAATATCTTCTATGGCCCCACCATAACAATATCTTCTATGGCCCCACCATAACAATATCTTCTATGGCCCCACCATAACAATATCTTCTATGGCCCCACTGTATATTTGCTCTACTATATTGCAAAGTTCCCAAGTGTTATTCATCAAGGAAATGGAATAATTTCCAAAACATAAAAGAAACATAATCAACATAGGGTAAGTTCCGAATTATCGGTCAGTACTACATCTTTGGACATATAGAAAAAAATCATTATAAAAATTATTATTATTACACAGTGCTATGACATACTTCTGCAAACCCGGGTATACCTAATAATAGAATGTTAACAAATATAACTAACTCACCAATAGTTTAATATTCATGGCTGATCTTTTGTTTATCACGCTAAGGAAGTCAGGAGAGTTTTAGCCATCCTAACCAACCCTGTGCTCTTATATAGCGTTGTTTTAACCCTTAAGGGTACACCCTGTAGCAATAAAGCAGATTAGGGTTGATCTTCTCCATTAGGTTGATGCGTAATACCCTTATCTACCTTTCGATAAGGTGACCCTAATTCACCTTACAGGTTGAACAGGTAATTCGCACTAAAAGGTTATAACACATACATTGTCTAGTTTTTCATTTTTTAGCGGTCACTAGGGTTGTGACGATATGATTTATAAATCAAAGACGAAATGAAATGGTATCGAATACTATATACCGCTGGTGTAGAACCATTCTATACTCTTTAATTCTCTCCGTCTATAATATTCCCTATGATTTATAAAGCATATTGTCACTAGGGTTGTGACAATATGGTTTATAAATCATAGATCTTAAGAATATCACAGACGAAATGAAATGGTATCGAATACTATATACCGCTGGTGTAGAACCGTTCTATACTTTTTAATTCTCTCCCTCTATAATATTCTCTATGATTTATAAAGCATATTGTCACAACACTATTTATCATAAACAGTCTATTTATATTTTCAATATAGTTATTAAAATTGAAACGTTGAAGGGTTCTTTTTTTTTGTTTCAAGCTTTCGAAAAGAAAGATGTCTACTCATCATCAAGAACAGGAAGTGAAAAACCTGGGCTATAAACAATGAATTTTATGACCAAATGTAGTATATATTGGATACCTACCATCTTTCTATATAAGCTCTCACTCCTATATTTTATAATATATTTCTTTTCTTATTAATCAATTCATTAATTAATTATTAAATTTCATAGAACACAATTGATTTGTTAATTAATGCTTACATAATTCTTCATTCTTGCGCTAAATTATCTTCTATAAATCCTTTATAATCATAAAAGGTATAGGATGAGACTATCAATCTAACCTCATCAGACTCGTAAAATTTAACTACCTCGACTTACCCAACAGCTTTAAGAGGTGGGTTAAAACCATCCGTCAACCACTATAGCGGTAAAGTAATTCAATTATTTCTACTTTCAATAACTCTTTTTTTTATATATATATATACAATATGTGTCCACAAAAAATGCATCCACTGCCATTGAATATAAGTACTGATCTTTAATTAATTAATGGTAATTCATTTATTAATCTTAGTATCTAAGAATGGTATCAATAAATTAAGCATTTTGTCGTAGAATTATGAATATGTAGACTGTAGAGTGTAGAATCATAGCATTGAACCTAATTTCCCTATTGATCCTAATAGTCTCTTTTTTCTTACTTGTCCTTTTGTTCCTAAGTGTCTACTTGTTACTAAGGACCCGGTCACACCAGCGTTTTTTCACAGGACGGGTAGGATTTTTGGTTATTTTTTTTAATCAATAGTGATATCGAAATTTTCTTAATAACATCATACCCACATTATATCCATGTCATTTTTTCATTTGGTCTGTTATATAAACAAGGATTGAAAAACCAATTTTAGAATAAAAGTTCAGTTTTTTTTGCATGATTTAATATAAAACAAACATCATTTTTTAGTGTTGTAATGCCCTGTATTTTATTAAAGTCAGGTACGAATATTTATTCTAACGTACGAAATAAGTTTTATTTTAACTAAAGAAAATCATAAAGAATGGACATTCTTCTCCATGTTGGTATATTTTTGATTGATTATTTTTTTCTAACATCCAAAAATAAAAATCAGGGAAAAGTATACAAAATGCAAAATACAATAGTAAATGCAAGCCAAACTAAAAAAGCGGAGAAATAAAAAAAAATTGAGTAAACTAAAAAAATAATGAGTCAATTAAGAAAAGAAGAATAAAGAAAAAAAGTGATAGTAAAATAAAGAATAAAGAGTGGTGAAAAAATTCAGGTTAGACTAACAAAGTATGCAGAATAAAATAAAAATAAAAAAGAACAACCCGATATTGTATATATGATTTTCAATTATCGCAGAGAGTAACGCATATCGAGAGTTTCATCGGTACGATTTATCGTTAATATCGTTAAGGTCCTCTTCACCATTTATGCCTGTGGAAAGAAAATGAACATTAGATATATTTTGGTCAGCTGTAAATCATATCGTGTATATCCAATGGCTGCTTTCTAGTTGAAAAAAATTATAAATACAGATAATTTTATCAGAATTTAAAAAGAAAAAGAATCAAATTTTAGAAAAATACTAAATTACAAAAAAAATAGTAGAATAAAATCATGTTAAAAAATTCTATCATAATTACATTTTGTAGACAGAAAAGAATTGTATATTTCTTTAAAATTTCGAGATTAAAAAAACTCAATCACTTACACTGGTTGCTTGTGTACAGTCAGCTGGTAAACTATCGGTCTTTGCTGGGGCCTGACTGGTCTATGTACAGGGGGCCTGTAAACAGGTCTATGTACAGGAGGCCTGTAAACAGGTCTATGTACTGGGGGCCTGTATACAGGTTTATGTACGTTAGGTTTGTTGAAAGATCCTCCGCCCCCGAATCCAATGACTACCCCGAAGCCTCCCCCGCCGGATACATGTCCACCACCGTGGTGTGGTCGGGATGGAGCTATGAATGTAGGGAAAATGTAAAAATAAACTAATTACCAAATATGAAGATTTTATTCTTCATGTTTTGATGGAGGATTATATTTTTTTTTATGATTACCTGACCCTTACTCTATCCACCCATCAATTCAACCAAGAAAAACTCATTTTTTTTATTATTCCGAACATTGTTACCTGGGTCATATAAAAGTGAAACCAAATTTATCACATTTTTCAATTCAACTCACCTTGGTAACACGAGTAGCACCCACCACTGCTTCCCCCACCATGTTGGTTATATCCCCCACCACCTCCACCGAAGAAGTGACGGGTGTTTTGGGAAGACGGGTTCGCATCCCCCTTCACTGAAATGAAGAGCACGAAGAGGAACGTGAAGATCTGAAGAAGGGAAAAGGAAGTGAAATGTAAGATACATTTTATGGACGAAGTACTATTTAAGAAAGATGCTTTTTTTTGCCTATAATTGTGAATCCTTTAATTCATTTATCTTTGAATTGTTCGGATTTTTTCTCTACAAGAATCATGATAACTTTTTTAAATTAGTTAAAATTTTATTTTAAAAGATTCATCTAACTTCTAATGGTACCTACATCAAAATATGATTTAAAAATCTTGATTTGATTTACCTGAGCGTATGTATCTAAATCTGATGAGTCATTGTAAAATCTAATACGAACATATTTCCCTCTAACTATAAATCTTCTTTATATTATTCCTAACTAGAACGGGCACTCATAGAGTGCATAGCTTCGCCAACGCTTATAAATGATATTCCTTGAGTTATACGGGCCTTTGTCTTTTTTTTGATCACTCCCAAAATCTTAAATGATTCCTGAGTACTGGCCAATTGTCCTACCAAATTTCAGGCAATTTGGTTGAATACTTTTTGAGTTATTCGAATAACAATATTAATAATTAATTAGGTCAAAACATATCCTTCCACAATTTTATGAAACTACGAAACAATATATATGTTCCAAATATTCTCATAAAATTTATCTATTTTTATTCATGCAATAAATTGTAAAAATACTTTACCTACACAGAGAAAAAGGGCATAGAAAATTAAGTGTGATCTCCTATAATCTCCTATAGTCTCACCATAACTTAAGTCGAAGAATATGTTGAAGAAAGGATTTGCTAGAACGTAAATTTGTTCAGATTTTATTCTAGATTGAGCGTGGTTGACAACCATTTTCAGTATTGACTTCTTTGAGCAACTTCAATTCGATCGACCTAAAATATTAATCATTCTAAACAATTAATCATTAAATGCATATCACAAGAATATCAATATTTATGTCATTTATCTTTAAATAAAAACTGTACTGTACACGATCTGAAACTATTATAAATTTGAATTTACAGAATCAGATATAAGAAAAAATGCAGATTTTAAATTATTATATCAAATTTTATAATTACGAAATATTATAATATTTCATTTCATTTCAGCAAAATTCACCCTAGAAAATATAAAATCTAACAAATCGTCAACTTACCAAGGAATAGCAGGACATCGTGACTGTTTGGCTCATCAGCAAGTTCAATACCGTCAGCAACTCTTAGGTCTTCCTATTTATACGCACCGTAGTGATCCCCATGACTTGCTGAATTATTTCAGTAGCTCCTTTAAAATCTTCGGAAAATCCTAATCTCATGATAAAAATTGTCACTATTTTTCCATTTAAAATTCTAATAATGTCTTCATATATCAGTTCAAACGTTCCTCTATATGATGGTGTCATAAAATTGGTAGAGTAGCTATTTATTTTCCGGTTTTGGAGATGAATTACCTGGAATTTTAGTACTGAAAATTAGGTGATGTTGCAGATTTACAGAAATTATGGATATTGCGAATACGTTGAAAAGATAAATGCATAGTTAATCGTATGTAGAATTTCCTTAATTTGAAATATTAAGAAAGAGTGTATCAAATATATAGTACATTAATTTCTTGCGTGTGTAATCAAGTAGCTTCAAATAAATCTTATTTATTAATATGCTAGGAATAAATAAAACCAATACTAATATATGATTATTTCAATAAGTTATATGTAATGGTCCCAATCTAGGAAAAAATCTTAACAAAAAGATTACAAAGTTCATACATAATTTAGGAACATTATAACTATTATTGGTAGTAAGATACTGGACCATTATTGAGATAAATTCATTATTTTTTTGTAATGCTAATAAATAACTTTCCAGTTATTTTATATCAAAATGCATGTCAGCGAATTCTGGAACACCCTGAATGATACATATAGTTAAGAATTGATTAAAGTTATTTATTATCATAAAAAGTGATGCCCACAATTTGTGAGCTATACCTGGTTGAAAATTGTAATCGATACTACCATAAACAATTTTCGAAATTACAATAATTGTAATTTGTTATAAAATATAAATTATTATATTTCACAATAAAATATGCTCAATATTTATCATTATCGTCAAATTTAACAATTAATTTATTCGACCGTGTTTAACTCATCCTTTACTGGAAAGTGTACCATGTAGGTACCTAGATAGGTTTACCTACCTAAATAGGTTTACCTACCTAGATAAGTTTACCTACCTAGATATTTGTGTAGTTGGGCAACAGGTCATTATTTTGGCAGGTAATGTTGAATTGGCGATTAGCTTTTAATTCTAATAATTTTAGTGATGCCTTTTCTATTTTCCTAAATTGATGTTTTTCGTCGCTATTTAAAATATTGAGGATGCAGTTGGAAAGCCATTTGGTAAGGAATTTATATTTTAACATTATTGACACTTCAGTTTAAGTATATCCCCGAAACGTTGCAATTTTTTTTTCTCTCTCTTTCTTAAATTAAAGTGTCAATAATGTTAAAATATAAATTCCTTGCCAAATGGCTTTCCAACTGCATCCTCAATATTTTAAATAGCGACGAAAAACATCAATTTAGGAAAATAGAAAAGGCATCACTAAAATTATTAGAATTAAAAGCTCATCGCCAATTCAACATTACCTACCTAGATATGTTAACTTACAGCTAGGTTGTATCTCTACCTACGTTTACCTACCTAGATAGGTTTACCCACCTAGGTTGTATCTCTACCTACGTTTACCTACCTAGATAGGTTTACCCACCTAGGTTGTTTCTCTACCTAGATAGGTTTACCTACATAGGTTGTTTCTCTACCCATATAGGTTTACCTACCTAGATTATTTCTCTACCTAGGTTTACCTACCTAGATAGGTTTACCTACGTTGATTGTTTTTTCAACCTATATAGGTTTACCTACCTAGGTTTTCTCTCTACCTAGATATGTTTACCTACCTAGATAGGTTTACCTACCTAGATAGGTTTACCTACCTAGGTTTTTTCTCTACCTAAATAGGTTTATCTACCTAGGTTTTTTCTCTATCTAGATAAGGTTTACATACCTAGATAGGTTTACCTACCTAGATTGTTTCTCTACCTAGATAGGTTTACCTACCTAGATAGGTTTTCCTACCTAGATAGGGTTGCCTACCTAGATAGGTTTACCTACCTAGGTTTTTTCTCTACCTAGATAGGTTTATCTACCTAGGTTTTTTCTCTATCTAGATAGGTTTACCTACCTAGATAGGTTTACCTACCTAGGTTTTTTCTCTACCTAGATAGGTTTACCTACCTAGGTTTTTTCTCTACCTAGATAGGTTTATCTACTTAGGTTTTTTCTCTATCTAGATAGGTTTACATACCTAGATAGGTTTACCTACCTAGATTATTTCTCTACCTAGATAGGTTTACCTACCTAGATTATTTCTCTATCTAGGTAGAGGCACTCAGAGAATCTCTGGAAAGAAACATAAACCTGTTATGTTACCTTGGGAGGTTTTTTTCCATAGGGCTAAACCAGGGCTATCTTCTTGTTGCCTACTGTGTTATTTTCCACTGTGAACTGAAGTACGTAATAGAAAAAGACTGAACACCTACTATATACTTTCCTATTAAGCATTCTTTAATTCATGATTAATTTGAATTGTGATTTTTTTTTGCGATATTTAGTAAAATTAATTATGAATTTTTGATATCTAGTATAAGATTTGGACTAAGTTTAAGATATATTTTATGCTGAAACATATGTATTTTCTATCTATCAATTATATATTTCTTATGTTTTTATTTTATTTTTTTCATTTTAACAGTAAATATTTTGATTTTCGTAAATTTTGCTTTTTTACAATTTGGAATTTTTAAATCGCGCTCTATGAATAAGAGAAATAATAATAGACTATAATTGAATAAAGATATTGATGGAAAAAATAATATAAACTAAAATTAAAATATTCATCTGATATTTCATTCATTTATGAAATTCAAAATATAAAAAAATGGTAAAATATCAATAATGTGATTTTATAATTTTTTTCAGATCTGAAAAAAAAATAGAAATTATACAAACATATTTCCAAATAAAAAAAATAATGAATGAATAAGCATATGCTATTAACTCTTATCATAATACTACTGCGATTTATTATACTTAAACGTAGATTTAATACAAAAGATAACTATTTCATAATATAAATAATTTTCTCGATATATACATGCAGGGTATTAAAAATAAACTGACACATTTCAATTAGAGTTTATAAAAAAATATCTCAAAAAGTCAATAAAAAAAACTGCCAAATTTTGTCTTTTCAAATAATTTTTATCTCAATACTCTTCCATGGTTTATTAGTTTTCATTTTATTAACAAATAAAATGGGTATATTGTTTATGAATCATCCTGTGTCTATTTTTACCGATTCATTGTACCTATCTATTTTACTAGCGCACATATGTAGTATATATACACAGACATATATAGTAAATACACGTGTCTTCTAATCGACAAATCGAGTTCGTTTTATTGTAGTCAGATCACAGCTATTTTAAAACCAGGCACATTATAATCAAGGTCCAATTTATTGCTCACACTGTACGTTCTGAACTAAAACGTAATATTTTTGTGAATAAGAACGTTATAGCTTGCAAGCAATTTGAGTAATTTGCTCTTCAAAAGTAGTATTTCAACTGCTTTTGAAACTTTTCTTATAAAATTATATTCATTTTTAAAACTTTGTATTTTTTTCATTAATATATTACGTTTAAATAAATAAATACATTTTTATTTTAAGCTTTTGAATTAAGAAGTTGAAGAGATAAAATAATTTGTTTATTTTCTTAAATCATACATCAATTTAGGCATGATTCATACCTTGAATTCTAAAGTATAGTATAGATGAATAAAATATACTTATAATAACATTGACCCTTAAATTACTATTTTGTGTTCAAAAATAGTCGCTGTTGCCCGTTCTTGCTAACTGGTTTCCACAACCGATTGTTTGGGTTCAATGCAGAGACCGGTCTGATAGTCAGAAATGTTGATGAGCAAGACTACAAAAACAGAAAACAGGTTTGCATTTCATGACCATGTAGGTGGTTATGAATAAGAACAGAAGGATTTATTCTTGGGATCTAAGGGAATACCCAATTAATAAATCCATCTTTCCTTGGATATAGTAAGGAATATCCCAGGATTAAATCCATTTTTCCCTGGATATATTAAGGAACATCCCAGGAATAAATCCTTTTTGCCTAGGAAGCGTTTATATACATTTGTTAGTTGGGTAACTGAAGGATAAAAAGCACCCAAAACCCAATGCCAAAAAAGTATATCTTAGAAAACGGGCTGGGTTGTATGTAATCCTTAAGATGATTTTAATGTAATTTCATTTTAATCTATATTGGAACTTTTGCTATTTTTAATGTATGATTTATTTTCATTACATTTTATTTTATATTCTCCGGTCCAAAGCAACAATTCTCTTTAGGTTTAAAATGGTTTGGTATAAAATATTCATGACAGAGCGCAATTTTAGGTATTTAATCTGAATAACAGTTGTAGTAAATTACAAATAACCATTCTAGTTGATAAGTTATATTTACACTAAATATATATCATATCAAAAACAAACTAAATTGGAGAGCTCCGGTCTATTCCTTATAAAGTTTAGTAAATTCTCAGTCTCCACATTTCGGTTACTATACTTTGGGGCTATGTAATTTAAAACATAGGTTGAGAAGGTTCTAGGTCCTTTCGCCAAAACACGTTCACCGAACGACAATTCTGCCGAATGAAACTTTCGCCGAAAATATATTTGTTTACATAAATATGGTATACATATTTTAAAGTAAGAAACAGTGAAGTATACATTTTGTCACTATCAAACCTGGCCGGGGGGAGGGCGGGGGCAGGCTCTGGGATGGGGGGAGGAGGGACCTGGACCAACCGGACCGCTAACCTAACTTTAACATGACTATATCTCTTTATAATTATAACGTACAGTGTTTTTATTTCATTTTATTTGGCGAAAGTGTCGTGCGGCGAAAGTGTTTGCGGCAAAAGGACCGGTCACCGTTGAGAGATCCACTTGTGAGCGTTCTTTCTTTCGGTTTGAGGCTATATGGACTGACACTGACAAAAAGTGAACCTATTCTTCAATGTTGATTGGTGATAAAGATACTTTAAAAGTAACATTTCGAAAAAGGCTTGGTTATAATTAGTTCAATAAATTAGACATTTTAGTTTTGTAATACTTCCCTCAACCAATCACAAGTTGGGCATCAATCGTGTCAAAGTACGTGAAGAATAATTCTGTTCCTAGAAAAGAGAATTCTATTTCATTTTCAGAGGAGTTAGCTGGTTCGTTTATAGTTTTGGTTTACATTACAATATTTAAGTTAAATAACAATGAAAGTATTTGTATATATAATAAGAGTTAATTATGACTCTGTATAGTATAAATTATGAGTTCTACTATTAACCAAAGGAGTTTTTAAATGATCTTATAAAGTCTCTTTTTGTGATTAAAAGTTCTTTCTACTATTGATTTAAGTATTATTTGAGATAGTCTCACTATGTTTTGAATGAAATTTATGTTTACATTAAATGAATTAAAGAAGATTGGGATCAGCATTGTGATTTTGGAAAATAACAAAAAAATGTTTATACTTCGATATATTTTACTTTGAAAAATATACTTTAATAATTCAATGATTACTTACATGATAAATAGAAATCTAGATTATTCTCAATTTTACATCTAAATGAAATGAAAAAATATTTAGCGAATAAAATGAAGCTAAAAAGAGGAAATTCTTCTAATTGCGATCAAAGAAAGATGAAGACAATTATCCACTGTGGTATCCACCACGACGTCCACCGAAACCTCCAAAACTGATTCCGAAACTAACTGGTCTTCTGTATCCAACACTGTATCCTCCTCCGTATCCACCACCGTATCCCCCTCCATATCCTCCGTATCCTCCATATCCACCACGGTACCCAAGGTGGGCTTCGGCTTCTGGTTCAGG
>CANNZV010006518.1:0-17351 GCA_947561585.1 Caprella mutica | reverse complement strand
CAATTTATTATCATAAAAAAATGTCTTTTAATCATCAATTGAAAGCTTTTTAATTATTATTGTATATAACCACCATAACAATATCTTCTATGGCCCCACCATAACAATATCTTATATGGCCCCACCATAACAATATCTTATATGGCCCCACCATAACAATATCTTATATGACCCCACCATAACAATATCTTCTATGTCCCCACCATAACAATATCTTCTATGTCCCCACCATAACAATATCTTCTATGGCCCCACCATAACAATATCTTCTATGGCCCCACTGTATATTTGCTCTACTATATTGCAAAGTTCCCAAGTGTTATTCATCAAGGAAATGGAATAATTTCCAAAACTTAAAAGAAACATAATCAACATAGGATAAGTTCCGAATTATCGGTCAGTACTACATCTTCGGACATATAAAAAAAAAAATCATTATAAAAATTATTATTATTACACAGTGCTATGACATACTTCTGCAAACCCGGGTATACCTAATACTAGAATGTTAATAAATATACCTAACTCACCAATAGTTTAATATTCATAGCTGCTCTTTTGTTTATCACGCTAAGGAAGTCAGGAGAGTTTTAGCCTTCCTAACCAACCCTGTGCTCTTATATAGGGTTGTTTTAACCCTTAAGGGTACACCCTGTAGCAATAAAGCAGATTAGGGTTGATCTTCTCCATTAGGTTGATGCGTAATACCCTTATCTACCTTTCGATAAGGTGACCCTAATTCACCTTACAGGTTGAACAGGTAATTCGCACTAAAAGGTTATAAAACATACACTGTCTCGTTTTTCATTTTTTAGCGGTCACTAGGGTTGTGACGATATGATTTATAAATCAAAGACGAAATGAAATGGTATCGAATACTATATACCGCTGGTGTAGAACCATTCTATACTCTTTAATTCTCTCCGTCTATAATATTCCCTATGATTTATAAAGCATATTGTCACTAGGGTTGTGACAATATGGTTTATAAATCATAGATCTTAAGAATATCACAGACGAAATGAAATGGTATCGAATACTATATACCGCTGGTGTAGAACCGTTCTATACTTTTTAATTCTCTCCCTCTATAATATTCTCTATGATTTATAAAGCATATTGTCACAACACTATTTATCATAAACAGTATATTTATATTTTCAATATGGTTATTAAAATTGAAACGCTGAAGGGTTCTTATTTTGTTTCAAGCTTTCGAATAGAAAGATGTCAACTCATCATCAAGAACAGGAAGTGAAAAACCTGGGCTATAAACAATGATTTTATGACCAAATGTCGTATATATATTGGGTACCTACCATCTTTCTATATAAGCTCTCACTCCTATATTTTATAATATATTTCTTTTCTTATTAATCAATTCATGAATTAATTATTAAAATTCATAGAACACAATTGATTTGTTATTTAATGCTTACATAAATTTTCATTCTTGCGCTAAATTATCTTCTATAAATCCTTTATAATCATAAAAGGTATAGGATGAGACTATCAATCTAACCTCATCAGACTCGTAAAATTTAACTACCTCGATTTACACAACAGCTTTAAGAGGTATGTTAAACCATCAGTCAATCACTGTAGCGGTAAAGTAATTCAATTATTTCTACTTGCAATAATTCTTTCCTTTTATTTATTCAATATGTGTCCACAAAAAATGTATCCACTGCCATTGAATATAAGTACTGATCTTTAATTAATTAATGGTAATTCATTTATTAATCTTAGTATCTAAGAATGGTATCAATAAATTAAGCATTTTGTCGTAGAATTATGAATATGTAGACTGTAGAGTGTAGAATCATAGCATTGATCCTAATTTCCCTATTGATCCTAATAGTCTCTTTTTTCTTACTTGTCCTTTTGTTCCTAAGTGTCTACTTGTTACTAAGGACCCGGTCACACCAGCGTTTTTTTCACAGGACGGGTAGGATTGTTGGTTATTTTTTTTAATCAATATTGATATCGAAATTTTCTTAATAACATCATATCCACATTATATCCATGTCATTTTTTCATTTGGTCTGTTATATAAACAAGGAATTACCAATTTTAGAATAAAAGTTCAGTTTATTTTTGCTCGATTTAATATAAAACAAACATCATTTTTTAGTGTTGTAATGCCCTGTATTTTATTAAAGTCAGGTACGAATATTTATACTAACGTACGAAATAAGTTTAATTTATTAACTAAAGAAAATCCTAAAGAATGGACATTCTTCTCCATGTTGGTATATTTTTGATTGATTATTTTTTTTCTAACATCCAAAAATTAAAATCAGGGAAAAGTATACAAAATGCAAAATACAATAGTAAATGCAAATTAAACTAAAAAAATACGGAGAATTAAAAAAATGCAGGGCAAACTAAAAAAGCGGAGAAATAAAAAAAAATTTAAAGTAAAATAAAAAAATGATGAGTCAATTAAAAATGAAAAATAAAGAAAAAGAGTGAATTGTAAAATAAAAATAAAAGAGTAGAGAAAAAATTCAGAGTAGACTAACAAAGTATGCAGAATAAAATAAAAATAAAAAAGAACAACCCGATATTGTATATATGATTTTCAATTATCGTAGAGAGTAACGCAGATCGAGAGTTTCGTCGGTACGATTTATCGTTAATATCGTTAAGGTCCTCTTCACCATTTATGCCTGTGGAAAGAAAAGAACATTAGATATATTTTGGTCAGCTTTAAATCATATCGTGTATATCCAATGGCTGCTTTCTAGTTGAAAAAAAATTATAAATACAGATAATTTTATCAGAATAAAAAAAGAAAAAGAACCAATTTTTAGAAAAATACTAAATTACAAAAAAAAAATAGTAGAATAAAATCATGTTAAAAAATTCTATCATAATTACATTTTGTCGACAGAAAAGAATTGTATATTTCTGTAAAATTTCGAGATTAAAAAAACTCAATCACTTACACTGGTTGCTTGTGTACAGTCAGCTGGTAAACTATCGGTCTTTGCTGGGGCCTGACTGGTCCATGTACAGGAGGCCTGTAAACAGGTCTATGTACTGGGGGCCTGTATACTGGTCTATGTACTGGGGGCCTGTATACTGGTCTATGTACAGGGGGCCTGTATACAGGTCTATGTACAGGGGGCCTGTATACAGGTCTATGTACGTTAGGTTTGTTGAAAGATCCCCCGCCCCCGAATCCAATAACTACTCCGAAGCCTCCCTCGCCGGATATATGTCCACCACCGTGGTGTGGTCGGGATGGAGCTATGGAGGTAGGGAAAATGTGAAAATATAATAATTACCAAGTATAGTGATTTTATTCTTCATGTTTTTAATGGAGGATTATATATTTTTTTATGATTACCTGACCCTTACTCTATCTGCCCTCCAATTCAACCAAGAAAAAACTAATTTTTTTATTATTCCGAACATTGTTACCTGGGTCTTATAAAAGTGACACTAAATCTATTACTTTACTTCAACTCACCTTGGTAACACGAGTAGCACCCACCACTGCTTCCCCCACCATGTTGGTTATATCCCCCACCACCTCCACCGAAGAAGTGACGGGTGTTTTGGGAAGAAGGGTTCGCATCCCCCTTCACTGAAATGAAGAGCACGAAGAGGAACGTGAAGATCTGAGGAAGGGAAAAGGAAGTGAAATGTAAGATACATTTTATAGACGAAGGACTGTCTATGAATGATGTTTTTTTACTCATAATTGTGAATCCTTTAATTATCTTTGAATTGTTCAGATTTTTTCTCTACAAGAATCATGATAACTTTTTTAAATTACTTAAAGATTCATCTAACTGCTAATGGTACCTACATCAAAATATAATTTAAAAATCTTGATTTGATTTACCCGAGCGTATGTATCTAAATCTGATGAGTCATTGTGAAATCTAATACGAACATATTTCCCTCTAACTATATATCTTCTTTATATTATTCCTAACTGGAACGGGCACTCATAGAGTGAATAGCTTCACCATCGCTTATAAATGATATTCCTTGAGTTATACGGGCCTTTGTCTTTTTTCCGATCACTCCCAAAATCTTTAATGATTCCTGAGTACTGACCAATTGTCCTACCAAATTTCAGGCAATTTGGTTGAATACTTTTTGAGTTATTCGAATAACAATATTAATAATTAATCCTAACAAAACATAACATTCCACAATCTTATGAAGGTACGAAACAATATATATGTTACAAATATTCTCATAAAATTTATCTATTTTTATTCATTCACTAAATTGTAAAGTTACTTTACCTACACAGAGAAAAAGGGCATAGAAAATTAAGTGGAATCTTCTATAGTCATTTATGGCCCCACCATAACTTAAGTCGAAGAATATGTTGAAGAAAGGATTTGCTAGAACGTAAATTTGTTCATTTTTATTCTAGATTGAGCGTGGTTGACAACCATTTTCAGTACTGACTTCTTTTGAGCAACAATAATTCGATCGACCTAAAATATTAATCATTCTAAACAACTAATCATTAAATGCATATCACAAGTATATCAATATTTATGTCATTTATATTTAAATAAAAACTGTACTGTACATGATCTGAAACTATTATAAATTTGAATTTACAGAATCAGATATAAGAAAAAATGCAGATTTTAAATTATTATATCAAATTTTATAATTACGAAATATTATAATATTTGATTTCATTTCAGCAAAATTCACCCTAGAAAATATAAAATCTAACAAATCGTCAACTTACCAAGGAATAGCAGGACATCGTGACTGTTTGGCTCATCAGCAAGTTCAATATCGTCAGCAACTCTTAGGACTTCCTATTTATACGCACCGTAGTGATCCCCATGACTTGCTGAATTATTTCATTAGCTCCTTTAAAATCTTCGGAAAATCCTAATCTCATGATAAAAATTGTCACTATTTTTCCATTTAAAATCCTAATAATGTCTTCATATATCAGTTCAAACGTTCCTCTATATGATGGTGTCATAAAATTGGTAGAGTAGCTATTTATTTTCCGGTTTTGGAGATGAATTACCTGGAATTTTAGTATTGAAAATTAGGTGATGATGCAGATTTACAGAAATTATGGATATTGCGAATACATTAAAAAGATAAATGCATAGTTAATCGTATGTAGAATTTCCTTAATTTGAAATATCAAGAAAGAGTGTATCAAATATATAGTAGATAAATCTCTTGCATGTGTAATCAAGAAACTTCAAATAAATCATATTTATTAATATGCTAGGAATAATTCTTAAGTATATTGAAGCCTTTGTCAGTATTATAAGGAACTAAATAATACCAATACTAATATATGATTATTTCAATAAGTTATGGTCCCAATCTAGGAAACAATCTTAACAAAAAGATTACAAAGTTCATACATAATTTAGGAACATTATAACTATTATTGGTAGTAAGATACTGGACCATTATTAAGATAATTTTTTATTTTTCTATTGCTAATAAATAATTTCCCAGTTAATTTATGTCAAAATGCATGTCAGCAAATTCTGGAACACCCTGAATGATACATATAGTTAAGAATTGATTGAAGTTATTTATTATCATAAGAAGTGATGCCCACAATTTGTGAGTTATACCTGGTTGAAAATTGTAATAGATTCTAAAAATATCCTCTATCTGTGTATACTACGATAAACAATTTTTTAAATTAAAATAATTGTAATTTGTTATAAAATATAAAACACTTATTGTTTATCATCAGTCAGAAATTATGATATTTCACAATAAAATACGCTCAATATTTACCATCATCGTCAAATTTAACAATTAATTTATCCGACCGTGTTTAACTCATCCTTTACTGGAAAGTGGACCATGTAGGTACCTAGATAGGTTTACCTACCTAGATAGATTTAGCTACCTAGATAGGTTTACCTACCTAGATAGATTTAGCTACCTAGATAGGTTTGTCTACCTAGATAGGTTTACCTACCTAGATAAGTTTACCTACCTAGATAGGCTAGATAGGTTCACCTACCTATATAGGGTTACTTACCTTGATTGGTTTATCTACCTAGATAGGTTTATCTACCTAGATAGGTTTACTTACCTTGATAGGTTTACCTACCTAGATAGGTTTATCTACCTAGATAGATTTATCTACCTAGATAATTTTACCTACCTAGATAGGTGTATCTACCTAGATAGGTTTACCTACCTAGATAAGTTTACCTACCTAGATAGGTTTACCTACCTAGATAGGTTTACCTATCTAAATAGGTTTACCTACCTAGATAGGTTGACTTACCTAGGTTGTATCTCTATCTAAGCTTCCCTACCTAGATAGGTTTTCTTACCTAGGTTGTATATCTATACCTAGGTTTACCTACCTAGATATGTTTACTTACCTAGGTTGTATCTCTACCTTCGCGTTTACCTACCTAGATAGGTTTATCCACCTAGGTTGTTTCTCTACCTAGATAGGTTTACCTACATAGGTTGTTTCTCTACCCATATAGGTTTACCTACCTAGATTATTTCTCTACCTAGGTTGTTTTTTCTACCTAGATAGGTTTACCTACCTAGGTTGTCTCTCTACCTAGATACGTTTACCTACCTAGATAGGTTTACCTACCTAGATAGGTTTACATACCTTGATAGGTTTACCTACCTATATTATTTCTCTACCTAGATAGGTTTATCTACCTAGGTTTTTTCTCTATCTAGATAGGTTTACATACCTAGGTTGTTTCTCTACCTAGATAGGTTTACCAACCTAGATTATTTCTCTACCTAGATTATTTCTCTACCTAGATAGGTTTACCAACCTAGATTATTTCTCAACCTAGATAGGTTTATCTACCTAGATTATTTCTCTACCTAGATAGGTTTTTCGACGTCGATTATTTCTCTACCTAGATAGGTTTATCTACCTAGATTATTTCTTTACCTAGATAGGTTTATATACCTAGATTATTTCTCTACCTAGATAGGTTTACCTACCTAGATTATTTCTCTACCTAGATAGAGGCACTCAGAGAATCTCTGGAAAGAAACATAAACCTGTTCCGTTACCTTGGGAATTTTTTTTTTCCTTAGGGCTAAACCAGGGCTATCTTCTTGTTGCCTACTGTGTTATTTTCCACTGTGAACTGAAAGACGTAATAGAAAAAGACTGAACACCTACTGTATACTTTCCTATTAAGCATTCTTTAATTCATGATTAATTTGAATTGTGATTTTTTTTGCGATATTTAGTAAAATTAATTATGAATTTTTGATATCTAGTATAAGATTTGGACAAGTTTAGGATATATTTTATGCTGAAACATATGTATTTTCTATCTATCAATTATATATTTCTTATGTTTTTATTTTATTTTTTTCATTTTAACAGTAAATATTTTGCTTTTCGTATATTTTGCTTTTTTACAATTTGGAATTTTTAAATCGCGCTCTGTGAATAAGACAAATAATAATAGACTATAATTGACATATTAACGAATATAAATATATATGAATAAAGATATTGATGGAAAAAATAATATAAACTAAAATTAAAATATTCATCTGATATTTCATTCATTTATGAAATTCAAAATATAAAAAAATGGTAAAATATCAATAATGTAATTTTATAATTTTTTTTAGATCGTGAAAAACAAATAGAAATTATACAAACATATTTCCAAATAAAAAAAATAATGAATGAATAAGCATATGCTATTAACTCTTATCATAATACTAATGCGATTTATTATACTTAAACGTAGATTTAATACAAAAGATGACTATTTCATAATATAATTGAATTTCTCGATATATACATGCAGGGTATTAAAAAACAACTGACCCATTTCAATTGTCGATATGAACTAATAATCCAGGAATAGTGAGATAAAAAAATATTTAGGAGATTTTTTTTTTTCAATTAGAGTTTATAAAAAAAATCTCAAAAGCCAATTTAATAAACAGCCAAATTTTGTCTTTTCAAATAATTTTTATCTCAATACTCTTCCATGGTTTATTAGTTTTCATTTTATTAACAAGTGAAATGGGTATATTGTTTATGAATCACTCTGTGCCTATTTTTACCGATTCATTGTACCTATCTATTTTACTAGCGCACATATGTAGTATATATACACAGACATATATAGTAAATACACGTGTCTTCTAATCGACAAATCGAGTTCGTTTTATTGTAGTCAGATCACAGCTATTTTAAAACCAGGCACATTATAATCAAGGTCCAATTTATTGCTCACACTGTACGTTCTGAACTAAAACGTAATATTTTTGTGAATAAGAACGTTATTGCTTGCAAGCAATTTGAGTATTTGCTTATTAAAATAATATTTACAACTGCTTTTGAAAATTTTCTTATAAAATTATATTCATTTTTAAAACTTTGTATTTTTTTCATTTATATATTACGTTTAAATAAATAAATACATTTTTATTTTAAGCTTTTGAATTGAGAAGTTGAAGAGATAAAATAATTTGTTTATTTTCTTAAATCATACATCAATTTAGGCATGATTCATACCTTGAATTCTAAAGTATAGTAGATGAATAAAATATACTTATAATAACATTGTAACTAAAATTACTATTTTGTGTTCAAAAATAGTCGCTGTGGCCCGTTCTTGCTAACTGGTTTCCACAACCGATTGTTTGGGTTTCAATGCAGAGACCGGTCTGATAGTCAGAAATGTTGATGAGCAAGACTACAAAAACATAAAACAGGTTTGCATTTCATGACCATGTAGGTGGTTATGAATAAGAACAGATGGATTTATTCTTGGGATCTAAGGGAATACCCAATTAATAAATCCATCTTTCCTTGGATATAGTAAGGAATATCCCAGGATTAAATCCATTTTTCCCTGGATCTTAGAAAACGGGCTGGGTTGTATGTAATCCTTAAGATGATTTTAATGTAATTTCATTTTTATCTATATTGGAACTTTTGCTATTTTTAATATATGATTTATTTTCATTACATTTTATTTCATATTCTCCGGTCCAAAGCAACAATTTTCTTTAGGTATAAAATGGTTTGGTATAAAATATTCATGACAGAGCGCAATTTTAGGTAAATAATTAAATTACAAATAACCATTCTAGTTGATAAGTTATATTTACACTAAATATATATCATATCAAAAACAAAGTGAATTGTAGAACTCCGGTCTATTTCTTATAAAGTTTAGTAAATTCTCAGCCTCCACATTTCAGTTACTATACTTTGGGGCTATGTAATTTAAAACATAGGTTGAGAAGGTTCTAGGTCTTTTCGCCAAAAACACGTTCGCCGCACGACAATTTCGCCAAATGACACTTTTGCCGAAAATATATTTTTTTACATAAATATGATATACATATTTTAAAGTAAGAAACAGTGAAGTATACATTTTGTCATTATCAAACCTGGCCGGGGGGAGGACGGGACGGGCTCCGGGATGGGGGGAGGAGGGACCTGGACCAACCGGACCGCTAACCTAACTTTAACATGACTATAACTCTTTATAATTATAACGTACAGTGTTTTTATTTCATTTTTTTGGGGGCGAAAGTGTCGTGCGGCGAAAGTGTTTGCGGCAAAAGGACCGGTCACCGTTGAGAGATCCACTTGTGAGCGTTCTTTCTTTCGGTTTGAGGCTATATGGACTGACACTGACAAAAAGTGAACCTATTCTTCAATGTTGATTGGTGATAAAGATACTTTAAAAGTAACATTTCGAAAAAGGCTTGGTTATAATTGGTTCAATAAATTTGACATTTTAGTTTTGTAATACTTCCCTAGACCAAATAAAAAGTTGGGAATCAATCGTGCCAAAGTACGTGAAGAATAATCCTGTACCTAGAAAAGAGAATTCTATTTCATTTTCAGAGGAGTTAGCTGGTTTGTTTATAGTTTTGGAGTGCCATTACAATATTTAAGTTATATAACAATGAAAGTATTTGTATATATAATAAGAGTTAATTATGACTCTGTATAGTATAAATTATGAGCTCTACTATTAACCAAAGGAGCTTTTAAATGATCTTATAAAGTCTCTTTTTGTGATTAAAAGTTCTTTCTACTATTGATTTAAGTATTATTTGAGTTAGTCTCACTATGTTTTGAATGAAATTTATGTTTATATCAAATGAATTAAAGAAGATTGGGATCAGCATTGTGATTTTGGAAAATAACAAAAAAATGTTTATACTTCGATATATTTTACTTTGAAAAATATACTTTAATAATTCAATGATTATTTACATGATAAATAGAAATCTTGATTATTCTCAATTTTACATCTAAATGAAATGAAAATATATTCCTAGCGAGTAAAATGGAGCTAAAAAGAGGAAATTCTTCAAATTGCGATCACAGAAAGATGAAGACAATTATCCACTGTAGTATCCACCACGACGTCCACCGAAACCTCCAAAACTGATTCCGAAACTAACTGGTCTTCTGTATCCATCACTGTATCCTCCTCCATATCCACCACCGTATCCCCCTCCATATCCTCCGTATCCTCCATATCCACCACGGTACCCAAGGTGGGCTTCGGCTTCTGGTTCAGGTTGAGGCATAGAGTGGGCCAAGGCGACAAGACCGAGTAACACAGCCAACAAAATCTGGAGAGGAGAAAAAATATATCATTATCTGATTCTAAATATTTGTAAAAATTTCGAACTAAAGTGAAACTCCTGAGTTATGAAGTATCAGTTCCTTCATAACTCAAATCAATTTCATATCTCAGGTACACTTGATAGTTTTCTATGATTGAAATTATAGAAAATTATTTTCGTTGAGGATAGCAATGATCAATTTCTTAACCTATATATCACTCTATAATTTAAACATAGAAAACTCAAGTACATTTCATAATTCAGAACTCCTTATATCGAATATTGTATACATATTGAGAAATTGATATTTATTCATGTATTAACAAATACAGGAAATAACATTATCCTCAATAAAAATTAATTTTTAACAAATTAAAATATATAAACAGTTTCCAGTCTTCTTGCTTTAGTTTGTATAGTGGAAAAGAAAATAGGTCGAAAATTGCTTATCAAGTTATCATAATTAAAATTTTAAAATTAAAATTAAAATGTAAACATTTATATTCAAGCGGGATTTTACATTGTTTTAAAATAAAATAAATTGGATTCTGACTGAACAGACTATTTAAAAACAATTAGGCAATTATACAGGGAACTTCTTCATTAATATTCATAATTTAATGAACTTACTATATATTTAGAGATCATTTTGCTGTTTGAAGTACTGAATGTTCTAGGTAGGCTTATACACTTAAAACTGATCAAAACAACAAACTAATTACCTCTTAAATAGTCTCTGATTGAACCAGTTTTCAAAGCGTGGCTCAGTCATGAAGGTAATTGGCGAGGACAATATAGGGGAGTTCCAGTTTATAAACTATACGTGTGTTAAACTTAGGGTAGGTTTATGATACTAAGGTTAACATTAAGAACGTTAAAATGTTAACGCCTTTTTTAGCTATCGTGCTATTTAATTCTGAAAATTCATAGTTTGTGATATTTCAATTGGTATTTAAAGCTTTCGATCGTACAAGAAAAAGGATTTTATGGTTATTATTATTTCAATCGTTTGTATATAATTATAATGATTTAACTGTGAATTTACAGCATTCATCTGATAAAGAATATAGTTAGATTAGTTCTTTTTTAATCTATTGAACAAAATTCATTTAATTTAGTTCATATTTATAATTATTTAAGAATTATGCTACTAAGAAGTATAATCTTTAAAAAAAATTGTTGATTAATTCTTATACAGTATAACTCCTCTATAAAGAAATATCCTGTATAGTGAATGTAGTGTCATGAGTAAGGAATTAGCCTCTACAGTGAACTTAATTTCTTTAGTCTGCCATGTTCATTATAGAGACTACTTCATGACTTAAGATTCTACAATCTACATTCACTATAAAGGATTCTAGTATATAGGAATTCTTATATGGAAATTAGTTTCCTCTTATTCCAGCTATTTATTTATTTTCGTTTAGTTTTATAACTCGTATTAGCAATTAAAATTTACTAATTTATTGCATATGCGTGTTGTCATTTATCTGTATGAGTTTTCATAACCGAATAATTATGCAACGAAAGAGAATATATATATAAACAAAATTAAATTAAAAATAATTATCTGTACTAATAATATCCTTCGTGTGTTTATTTATTTGTTTATTTGGTGTCCGCTTTTACACGATGGGTATTAAACATGAAGAATGTAACTATGATACGCACGGGAATATATTGACTTGATATTTAAGTCCTCCTGTTCCTATTCAATTGTAAAATGTATTTAATCTATCAAATAAATTAGACTATGCAGAAAATTTAATTTTAATTGAATTCATTAAAAGTAACGTAATAATGGGAAATAAATTGGTATTGATGATGACCCGTTATTTTTAATGAGAAAGTACACTAGTATTATATAGTATTTAAAATAATCAGATGGAATAGTTCTAATTTACTGTAACAATTTGATATTATGTTTCACATTTATCTGAGATATAAAGACATTCTTTACTCGACTATATATTGAATTTCATATAGCTATAAAATATCTATACAATTACATAAGTGTTTGAAATTCAAAAAATATATGTTACAGATATTTCAAACTGATTGTGAATGATGTAACATTTGAATTGATTAATTTTGTATAATTGACATTATTTCACAAAATTAAAATGGCGCGTCTCCTAATTTTTTTTTTCGTTTCAATTTTCTTTTTTTTGTAATATTTATCTTCATATATTTCAGTAATTTATTTTTTGGAATTTTGCCTCTTTTTTTCGTTACAATTTTATTCAGTAAAAGCTCTTTTTTCGCCTAATAAATATAACTTGTATATTTTTCTCTTTTATTTCCATCAATTAATTTTTCCAAGATGTTTTCATTACTATTTCCGAAATATTATTTATATTATTTTTACAAAGAACAAACAATCAGTGTCGTTCTAGAGAGCCAGTCCGTTTTACCGATAGTTTGATGCAGATGTAATAATAGTTACTTTTCAATACATATAGGATTAATATCAATAAAAAAATTTCGTTCTGACGATTTATTTTGTATATATAATAATTACAATAGTGAAAATGGAAGTGAAGTGCTAAATGTATAATATTATATGAAATGATTTAATGCCATTTATTGTAGAGGGACCAGATAAATGATGAATTATTGCATCATTTATCCGTAGTATCCACCACGATGTCCACCGAAACCTCCAAAACTGATTCCGAAACTGATAGGTCTTCTGTATCCACCACCAAATCCTCCTCCATATCCGCCACCATATCCACCGCCATATCCCCCTCTGTATCCACCATATCCACCACGGTATCCCCCGTGGGCTTCAGCCAAAGCCTCGGCTTCTGGTTCAGGTTGAGGCATAGAGTGGGCCAAGGCGACAAGACCGAGGAACACGGTGAACAGAATCTGAAGAGGAGGAAATTGAATTGAAAATCACAGTTAAAAATCATATATTTCCATGACGAAGTATGTTCACTATGATGAAAGTTATTGCTAAAAGCCAAAAATTCAATATATTTAATTAATCTGAAACAAAATATGTAAAATAATAACATCTGTTAAATTTTATAGTATTTAAGAAAAACCAAAGTTAAAATTTATAAATAATTTTAATAAAGTCTCAAGCTAGCTGCGTTATATCATAAATTACATAAATTTACCCATTATTGTTTTATCACAATAAGATTCAGATAATATTAATAGTTTTTCAATGACAATTTTCAACTCACGATGTATTTAGAGAACATTTTGGTGTTTACAGAGAGTTTCTTGTGTAGAAGGTAAATCGTAACTGATACTGTTGGTCAGGAGTTGCAGTTCTTATATATACTCTCATAGAGAACCAGTTTGTACAACAAGGTAGGCATAGGCTCTTTCTTGGCAGATCCGGATTAGGAACGTTTGGAGTATTTGGGGAAAAATTAGCGAAGCGTACCACGCCGTTTTTTTTTTTTTCCCGTGGATGAGAATTTACGTCCTTGATGAGACACGTGACGCGCGTTTTACACTGAAACTGTATAGAAATATTATTAAAATGATATGATGGATGAGTGCTCCAAATTTTGAATTTGAATTTGAATTTTTTATCAGACTGAATGAAATCTAATTTATATTTATATTTATTCAAACCATTCTAGTATTTTGTAACTACTTATTTTCTTACATTGCCACTTATTATATAATTCTCCACACGATTTTAATTGCCTCTGCGTGGGAACCAGTAATTGGGTCGACAAATTATAATTTTTAATTATTCAATTCAAATGTCAAGAATGTTAAACCAGGAACAGAACGAATGAATTTTATTTGTCTTCTACAAAATCACTCGTTGGTTTTTTTTATCTCAATTTACATTCGTAATTAGGTAAGAGCATATTTATTTTGAAAATTTGTTGGTGATAGCCATCTTAATTCATCCAGAAAAAGAGGATGGAAGTAATAATAATATATCATTCTTTGTAACAATTAAATGTACATATTTTTCATTATTGACAGTACCTGAAAAGAAAAAAATATTAATTTATCTACTTAGCTTGGATTAAATTCTTTAACAATACTCAGAATCGGGTTGTGACAATATGCTTGTAAAATCATAGATCCAGATAATATTATAGACAGAGAGAATGAAAGAGTATTGAATGGTTCTACACCAGCGGTATATAGTATTCGATACCATTTCATTTCGTCTGTGATGTTCCTAAGATCTATGATTTATAAAGTATATTGTCACAACACTAGTGACAATATGCTTTATAAATCATAGAGAATATTATAGACGGAGAGAATTAAAGAGTATAGAATGGTTCTACACCAGCGGTATATAGTATTCGATACCATTTCGTCTGTGATATTCTTAAGACATATGATTTAATAAGCATATTGTAACAACCCTTCTCACAATTCAATAACTGATACGAATCATCAAACAATGTTTTTCAAACAAAATGCAGTGAGTTCACTGTACTTTCACAGGAACTCTTCTTATGTAATAGAGACGGTAAAACTCATAGTAAATAAATAAAAAAGTATACCAAGTACAAAATTGGAACATCCGAAATTATTCTGAGTGACATCACATAAAATATTTTCCATTTGTTTTTTTAATAAAAGTTAGGCTATTATTCAGTTGAATGTGCATTTTCTTCATGGAAATAACTTGCATAATATTGTTTTTATCAAGTTTTACACTCTATTCACTTCTAATATTCAACTAATAATACTTATAATATTTGAGAGTACTCTGTGCGACGTCATTTGTTTACATCGTTTCTGAAGAATGGATCAAGTTCATCGTCAATGAATTCGAAACTTAGCATACTTCTCTCTTTATTTAATATGGATGAACTCTCTTCAACCAGATCCCCTCATGTTATAAATAGGGTTCATTAATTGTCTGACACATTTGTAAATATAGTTACTGTATTATATCTTTCCTCCAGTAATTATTCTATCCCTCTGAACAAAATTTATAGGAAATAAGCCTTAAGTGATTTGCGGAAAATTCCTCTAAAAAATTATTTTCTCTAAGGGTCTCATAAAATTTGGTCATAATAATCATTCTTTTTTTTTGCTGAAAAAGTTTTTTCGGTAGTGGGCTTCCACGCACCAAATTTACTGAGCACTAAAATCCACAGGAGAAGTAAAAAATTATTTTCGTCTCAAAAATTTAAAATATGAAAAAATGCATTTATTTCATGTGTAGGTGAGAGAACAAAAAAAAATCAAATTTTATCCAGTCATAAAGTTGACATATCACTGAAATATTTTACTTCTTTGGTTCTTCTGTGAAATGTGAATTTTCAACATAGGGTTGAACAGAAATAAATGAGTTTTCACGCTGCAAGAAAAACAAACACAGTTTTGGAATTCCTGAAGAATTTCTATCATAGGAATAGAGATATAATTACAAATTTTAAAACTTTCTTCAGTCAAAATTCAAGGTTTTTCTGAAAATTTCCGTCAGTTATAAACAATTGCTCACCCAAAGGAAACCTGAAATAAAAATGAAAGTCGAATTCTATAATTTTGTTAGAAAGGTTACAAGAATTTTAAAACTGTCTTTGTTTTTATTCTACCATTATATCTTCATAGAATTCATTCTTTTGAAATTTACAAAAAAATGTAATTTTTATAATCTTCATTTTCTCGAAAACTTATGACTTAAATTGAAAAATTTTATTGTATATATAATTTTTAATTTTGTAACATAAATAATGAATTGTCTATGGCTAGAAAATATTTTCATAATAATAATATTAGTGTTCGAAATAGAAAAATAGTTTTATTATATAAATATATTTTTATTTCAAACACATTAGGAATAATATAACATTTGAATTAATTAATTTCTATATCCTTCCATGCCTTCTGAATTATCCTTTTTATGAATATTTTTTTGTAATTTTTCTCTTATTTTCACTTCATTTTTCAGTTTCAATTTTTCAATAATTCTTTTTGTAAATTTTTTTTTATTTTTTTATTTTGCAGTAATTTTATTTTCTGAAATTTTGCCTTTTTTCACATTCATTTTTCTGTATTTATTTTTTTTCGCTAAAAAAAATTTCTTTCATTTTCTTGCGTATTTTGAATACGCTCTAATTAAATAAAATATGTTTTTTTCCTTACTATTTATAAGCTTTTCTTTTTATTTTATAAAAAAAGACACTTACAGTGTTGTTTTAGAGTGTCAGTCTGTTTTACTGAAAGCTTGATGTTACTTTGCCAATATGTTGAGAAGTATAGAGGTATCCATTACTATATTATATAATATCTAATGTAAATTAGGATATTTCCAAACAAAAAAACCAACTAATTTAGATAAATGTATAAATAATTACTTTACAATTCATTTGGTTTTAATATCAAAATCATTTTTCAATTTTAAGTTGTATGTATATATAGTAAAGAAAATATGTTTTAAATTGTACAAGATTACAATTACAAAGATGATAATGGAAGTGTAGGGCTAAATGCATGAAGAATTATATTATATGAAATTATTTAATGCCATTAATTGTAGAGGGACCAGATAAATGATGAATTATTGTATCATTTATCCGTAGTGTCCACCACGATGTCCACCGAAACCTCCAAAACTGATTCCGAAACTGATAGGTCTTCTGTATCCACCACCAAATCCTCCTCCATATCCACCTCCGTATCCACCGCCATATCCCCCTCTGTATCCACCATATCCACCACGGTATCCCCCGTGGGCTTCAGCCAAAGCCTCGGCTTCTGGTTCAGGTTGAGGCATAGAGTGGGCCAAGGCGACAAGACCGAGGAACACGGTG
>CANNZV010006517.1:0-17364 GCA_947561585.1 Caprella mutica | reverse complement strand
CACAACTTTCAACTGGCAAACAGATTGTGATCATTTGGTTACTCCCAACAATGGAACTGAAGATTTGGTTCCTTTCCACTTTGTTTTCAAAATACAAGATGATTACTGTCCAGTACCTAAAGTTACCTATGCTACCATCACAATCAATGTTGTGAATCCTGGAATTATTCAAGCACCAGAAATCAATTGTATTCAACATGATGCTGCAGGAAATGTCATTATTTCCTGGGATCAAGTTGCTGATCCATCTGGAACATTCAATGAATATCAAATTTATACAGTTGAAAACGGATTGATTGCAACAGTTCCAACGATTTGGCAAACAGGATATACTGGGCTTCCAGTAGGTCAAGATTTTCATTATTATTTAGCAGTTGCATCTGGTTGTGATGGGAATTCACTTTCTTATAGTGATACTGTTGCGAATATTTATCTCGATTTGATCAATCCAAGTAATGGAACTGCAGTTCTTCAATGGAACGATCCTACAGATCCTGCACTATCAGGTATGAACGATTATTATCACATCTATCGAGAATTCCCATTGGGTACTTGGAGTTTGTATGACAGTGTCCCTTATGGAACAACTTCATATATAGACACCATTGATATTTGTGATGTTTTCTTGAATTATCAAATTGTACTACCAAATCAACCATGTGATTTCAATTCGAATATTGCAGGGGATCAATTTGAGGATATGATCACCCCAGACATTCCAGTTATTGATCTTGTTACCATTGACACATTGACAAATGGAGTAACAATAAATTGGAACCAAAATGGACAAGAAGACACCTATGGATATGTAGTTTACGTCCAAAATTCCAATGGAATTATTATCGAATTAGACACTGTCTGGGGATTGGCAAACACCAGTTATACCTATTTCCCAAATACTGGAAATGGATCGCTCACTTATTCTGTGGCAGCATTTGATTCCTGCTTCACTGTTTCTGTTCCTCCAACTTATCAAACTTCAGCAAAAGCTCCAGTTCACACAACCATTTTTGTAACTCCAGAACTGAATATTTGTGCGAGACAGGTTGACCTAACTTGGGAGGAGTACTTTGGATGGCCAGTTGACAACTATGAGATTTTTGGCACTTGGGAAGGGCAAGCTTGGATGAGCTTTGGAACAACCACTGGAACCTCTTTCAGTTTACCCATTGAAGATGGTAAGAATTATTGCTTTGCAGTGAAAGCCACAAGTGCTGATGGTAGAGAAAGTTTTTCCAATGTAGGATGCATTTTCACCTCTTCTCCAAGTCAACCAGCATACAATTATTTGCAAGTAGCAACAGTTGAAGGTGACAGTGTTATTTTGAGGCAACACATAGATATTTCTGTACCCATAACTGAAATGGCTATTGAGCGAAGAGAGGGAACTGAGCCTTTTGAGGAAATTGGTCGAATTCCAGTCCCTACAGGTACTTTGACATATATTGACACTGATGTGGATGTCCATTCTCAGTCATATGCTTATCGCGCTCGTGTTATTGATAGTTGTTCCAATGAAGGAGGAGTTTCGAATGAAGCACAAACAATCTTCTTAGAAGTTCAAATAGATGATGTTTCTAAGATTTCTTATTTGAACTGGAGTGCTTATCGAGAATTCAATGGTTCCATTATTGCCTATAACATCTATCGTGGAATAGATGGAATATTTTCAGGGCCTCCAATCGCAAATGTTGGAAGCAGTGAGTTGTCTTTTGAAGATGACATGAATGATATCATTTCTTCTGGAAAGATCTGTTACTATGTGGAAGCCATAGAAGCGACCAATGTTTATGGTTTTGGAGAAATCAGTAGATCGAATGAAGTATGCATTGTACTTCCTCCTTTGGTTTACATTCCTAATGCATTTATGCCAGATGGAATCAACAAGATTTTCCGTCCAGTTTTATCTGATTTTGATGCCAGTGACTACAAGTTTACCATCTTCAATCGTTGGGGACAAGTACTTTTCCAAACCAATTTATATGATGAAGGTTGGGATGGAATTATTCCAGCTACCAATCGCGAAGCATCAGCAGGTACATATATGTACATTGTGAATGTGAAGGATGCAAATGGTGTTGAAATTATTCAACGTGGACATGTTACCTTACTGAGATAGCATTGTGATCTCAAATTCCTTACTTTTATCTCGTGAAACGAATTCTTGTTATTCAAACAGCCTTTCTAGGAGATGTGATTCTGGCAACACCAGTTCTTTCTGAATTGAAGCGCTTGTTTCCTGATGCTAAAATTGACATGCTGGTTAAGAAAGGAAATGAATCCCTTCTTCTCAACAATCCTCATTTGCATGAGTTGCATGTCTTGAATAAATCTAATGGGAAATGGAAAGCCATTTATGGGTTAATTAAAGAATTTCGGAAGAACAAGTATGACTTGGTCATCAACTTACATCGCTTTGGAAGTTCTGGTTTGATTGCAGCCTTTTCTAATGGGAGAAAGCGCTATGGATTTCGAAAGAATCCTTTTTCGTTTTTGTATACCAAACGTTTTGATCATAAAATTGGAGATGGTACACATGAGGTGGAACGAAATTTATCCATTCTGGCTGAATTTGGCGCTCAAAAATTGGTCAAACCAACGTTATTTCCATCTGAAAAAGACCTTGCTACCATAGAGCCATATGTCAATGATAACTATTATTGCATAGCCCCTGCGTCAGTTTGGTTTACAAAACAACTTCCTGTAGAAAAATGGATCGAACTTTTGGGGACACTTGAACCATCTGCTACAATTTATGTTCTTGGTGCACCAAATGACAAGCAATTAGGAGATGCGATTATCGAAAAATCAGGACATTCTGGAACTATCAATCTTGCAGGAAAATTAAGTTTACTGCAATCAGCTGCATTGATGAAAACTGCCAAACGTTCATTTGTGAATGACTCTGGTCCACTTCATCTGGCTTCCAGTGTCAATGCCAATGTAACAGCCTTTTTTTGCTCGACCGTTCCCGATTTTGGATTTGGTCCATTATCTGACGATTCAGATATCAAACAAGTGGAGGAATTAGATTGTAGACCTTGTGGAATCCATGGGCATAAATCCTGTCCTAAAGGTCATTTTGATTGCTCGAAGATTGCACTTTAGATTTCTTTGACCATCACGAAATCTTCCATATAATATCCCTTTCCAATATTGATATTTTCTTCTTTCACGATTTCAAATCCTTGTGATTTATAGAATTCTACAGCTGCATTGAAGCGATTTACATTGAGGTTGATCGTTGCTACATCTAACTCCTTACCTATCTCAATAGCTTTTTCCAAAAGTGCTTTCCCAAGCCCTTTCCCATGATCGCTTGTTTGAACATATAGTTTATGAATCCTTAAGGTTCCAGCATCAGGGAAATTAGGCTCGAGCCCTACAAAGCCTTTGGGTACACCATCTAAGGTCACCATGTAATACAGATGTCCAGTTTGAACTTGCTCTGTGAGTGTATTCACATTGTACATCCAGTCAAGCATGTATTCAATCTGATCTGGCTCCAAAATATCTTTGAAAGCCTCAGGCCAAATAGTTTTAGCAAGTTGATGAACGATAATAATATCGTCCTTAGTTAATTGAGAGATTGTAAGCATACTTGTAATTGTCTGCTCAAAATTAACCAATAAGACAATCGGAATATTCCGAAGTGATATGAGTTATTTACTTAATAATGTGAACGAAGCCATGAGCAGAATAGCGAGACTTCTCTGCATCATCATATTCGTACTTGTCACTCTCTGGTGTTACCACATAGGTGTAAACTCCTGCTTCCAGCTGTTTTCCAGAAACATCACGACCTTTCCAGTTGTTTTGATAATCGTTGGTTTCAAAGACAATGTTCCCCCAGCGATTAAAAATTTGAACGCGAACACGATCATAATCCTCCACATTCCTAATTATGAATTCATCATTGACATCATCTCCATTCATGGTGATTACGTTCGGTACTTGACAGGGGCATTGGTTGTACACTGGAATCAAACCTGAGGTAATATTTTGACCACATGCATCCATTACACTAACAGACATATTGGTCAAATTTGGTTCTAAATCAGTTGCTGGAAATGAAATGGTATCATTGTCCAAATAAGGAGTTGGAGCCCAGGTATAACTATATGGAGGCAATCCATTTTGAACGCTACACCACACAGCCCCATATTCATCAAGTTCATCACAAATATTGGTGCTATCCCCCCATCCAATTGTCATTGGAATGTAATCTTGAATGGTTAATAGCGCAGTTGTTGTATCAAAACTGTTTTCACATGGATTTTCAACTATAATACTGAATGTAACAGTTTCATTCCCTTCTGTGATTCCATCTCCAAAGGGAGTAATTGAAATCGTGTCAGAAAAAACTCCAGAAGGAATCGTAATTGAAGATCCCAGAGTATTGTAATCTACGCCATTTGTTGCAGTTCCAGAAATGAGTACCTGAATTGTTAATGATGTGTCAGCATCTGTTCTTTCTATGATAAAACCTGCGGAGCTGCAATCTTCTATTAATACTCCAGCTCCGAGCAAAGAAACTTCAATGGGTAATTCAACTTCACAAGAGACCACACGATATCCAAATGTTCGTGTTTTCTCATTGATAAGTACGCCATTTCTATATTCTTGCACACATACTCCAGCAACATACGTTCCCACCAGTCCAGGTGTGATATCCATTGAACCAGTTTGGGGATCAATTGTTACGTTTGATCCTGGTCCCCATGGTTGAGCACCACTGAACCCAGGTTCCCAAATCACATCTGCATAGGGAGGTGGATATTCTGGATTTGGCTCAGCATTCCCTGCTCCTGGACCAAGGTCAACAGTTTTTGGTGTACATACTGAATAAACCAGAGAATCTCCATCTATGTCAGTTGCTGAATGATCAAATGTTAATGTTAGGTTTGAACACAGCACTATAGGAGGGTAATTATTAAATCGAGCACAATTATTATCTGCCACCCCAACTAAGCTAGTTCCAGGAACATTCGTTTCAATTGTCAGACCCCAAGATCCAGGGTTGGTAACATTCTGAATGTTATTCGCCCAACAGCAACGTTGATAAACAATTTTGTATCCATCTGCTGTCGCTGGCAATGTTATGGTATCAACATAAATTGCCCTTTCTATACAGACATCATTGGGAGGTGTAACACAAGGATCATCATAAACAATTGGTAAGGTATCAGGTATTGGGAGAGCAATCGCAAATTCAGAATATTGGATACCAGCACCAGTAAAAACTGTGTATTGGAGGGGTGAATCAAAGTTTATCCCTGCACAATCTCTGTACACTTCGAATGTAACTCTGTACATATCATTCCCTAAGGAATCATAATAGACTTCTCCTCCAATTATGTGCCCTGCGAAGCTCGATGTACTCAGGAGCACATGAATGCAATCAATACCTTTCTCATAAAATGCGTGCTTTGTATGATATTAGACGTAAAGTGATATCTAAAAGTAGGCATAATGACTGAAAATAGTTAAAGTTTAGCCTCTTGAAAGACAAAAGCCCTGACTACGCACGATTAAATGCATGTCAGGGCTTCAATATTCTTTATCTAATTACTTTCCTCTTCCCTTTGATGGTGTGGACCTTGAAGGTGTAGATCTAGTTGGTGTAGATCGTGTAGGTGTTGACCGTGTAGGAGTTGACCTAGTAGGAGTTGATCTCGTTGGAGAAGTAGTTCTACTTGGTGTTGATCTAGTAGGTGAAACTGTTCTACTAGGTGTTGATCTAGAAGGCGAAGTTGTTCTAGTAGGAGTCGATCTAGTAGGAGATGTTGTTCTACTTGGAGTCGTTCTCGCTGGAGAAGTAGTTCTGCTTGGTGTTGTTCTAGCAGGTGAAGTTGTTCTCTCTGGTTTTGGAGAAGTTCTTTCTTCCTTCACTGGATCTGATGTACGATTTCTAAATACTCGCTCACGTTTTGGTTGCTTCTCAACTTCAGACATTGGAAGTGGAGTCAATCTTGGTTTATTTGGAATTTCTGAGTCTTTTCCAGCTTCCACGATTGGAGTATTCACATTTGGTTTTGGCTCACGAACAGGCTGCAAGATAATACCTTCAGAAGGATCTCTTACAATTGGTTCTGGAGTTGGATCAATGTTTAAGTGAGAATTATCAAATATACAACCGTTCATGTCTCTACTTGAAATACCTTGTTGCTCACATCTTCTTCGCGCAGCCATTCGACGATCATTTGGAATTTCATTCAATGTTCTGTGAACACGAGGGAATGATCTATCTGTGAATGTTGCTGTTGATCTACCAGGGGCATAATCGAATAATGTAGTAAGCTGTGTTACTCTGTATCTGTCTGCAAGAGTATTCGCTAAAAATGCCAAACGACGTTGTTCCATTTCACGATTCATGCTTCCAAAAGGATCTGTTCCTGCAGTCATTCTCAAATTAGGTTGATCATTAAGTCCTCTGAAATCATCACCTTCAAATCCATTCGCATTTCCTAGCAATCCATCAAAAATTCCTTCACTACAATCTGTGATTTGAACATTTACATTCATGAATGCCATTCCTCCACTTGATCTCATTTGAGCGGTAACTGTTTCACCAGTTGGCCAAGCCACAGTATATGTTCTACCTGAAGCACGAACTGTTCCACCATTTGGTAAGAAATAAGCTTTGCTCGCATTTACTTGAACGGCTCTACCATCAACACGAACAGGAGTTGAACGATCACCATCTGGATAATCTGATGCATAAATACACACTCTATCTCCACCTACGTTCATTGCTACTGCAGTATTCAGTGAGAAATCATCACGTTGAGGCTTTTGGCGTGTTTGTACCTCCATACCTGATGTTGATTTAGTCAGTACAAATTCACCCACTGTTTGAAACGAATATCTGGCACCATCAAATGTTACCATGTGTGGGTCACCATATGTTCTTGCGCTTCTTCTACCACATCCAGCACCTGGTCGAACAACAACTCTTCGGATTTCATTCCACTGAGCTTGTTCTCTTTCATTGCCATTTGTGTTTTCCATAGCAATACGTTCTACATTGGAACGCGTTTTCTCTGGAAGAGCAGAAATCATTTGTGCGGGTGTAATATCTTCTGGGAAAGTTCTATCTGGAATTGGCTCCTGTTTAGACATTGCTTCTAAGCTAGATGACAACCAAGGCCCTCTAATAGGGTCCCATTCTTCCAATTCTAAGCGAACTGGGTCATAATTCTTATTGAATTGATTTTCTTCTTGTGCGAATGCCGTCCCTAAAAAAGCGAGGCAAGAAACAATTAATAGGTAGCTTTTTCTCATAATTATCCGTTTTATACTCTCTCAGAATGCAAATTACGTGCCAACACATCAAACTCAGATGCCATGAGGGCTACAGCCAATCTAGCCTTTAACAAAAAATTAACGATTGTATTCATTTGAACATTTGATACTGCAAGTTAACCTTCTGCTTTTGGTTACACAAAAAAAGTATTGATTGTTCGATATTTATTCCTTTCACGTAAAAACAACTCCATATCTTATTGTTTTTCAGTTATTTATAACGTATTTTATATAACATGTAGAATTCCTTGCAAGGATGTTAACGAATTTATTAATCACATTAATAGAGATGTTATGGAAAGTGTAAGTAATCAAAACTCAACTGCGCCCCTTGAAGTTGTGGGTTCAGATGTAGAATTATCATTATTCGGAATTGATAAGAAGTGGGTTCGCTCCAATGGATCGTGGGTTGACAAATCAAAATTACCAGTTAAAGCGAAGCGTCCAGTTCGCGATCTGAACTCTCTTGAACTAGATGGTAGTTCAAGTCATTGGTGGCAATTCTGGAAAGCTTAAGCACCAGTTTTAAGAATCTTTTATTAAACAAAAAATCCCGCTTCTTTCGAAACGGGATTGTAATGTATTTATGTCTATTTGGATTATCCTCCAAAGTCGTCAAAACGAACATTCTCTTCAGGAACACCCCATTCATCACACATGGTGAGAACGGCTTGATTCATCAAAGGAGGTCCACAGAAGTAGAACTCTATGTCTTCGGGAGCATCATGCTTCTCAAGGTATTCTTTGATCACAGCGTTGTGAACAAATCCTGTAAACCCATCTCCTTCTTCATCATGAATGTCTTTCTTGTTTACCCAGTTATCAGATTCAAGTGCATCTGACAATACCAAGTAGAACTTGAAATTCGGGAAGTCTTTCTCTAGATCACGGAAATAGTGAATGTAGAACAACTCAGCTCTTGAACGACCACCATACCAGTAAGTCACCTTACGTCCAGTTTTTATCGTTTTGAACAATTCGTACAGGTGAGAACGCATAGGAGCCATTCCTGCACCACCACCAATGTACAGCATCTCAGCATCTGAATCGTTGATGAAGAATTCACCATAAGGTCCAGAAATTACTGCTTTATCACCTACCTTCAAGTTGAAGATGTATGATGAAGCGACACCTGGATTCACATTCATCCAAGCATTTCGAGCGCGATCCCAAGGTGGAGTAGCTACACGAACGTTCAACATAATTCTTCTTCCTTCTGCTGGGTATGAAGCCATAGAGTATGCACGAACAACTTCTTCATCGTTCTTCATTACTAAAGGCCACAATCCAAATTTATCCCAATCAGCCTTGAATTTATCAGGCTCACCTGGGTGATCTTGAGGGTGCGCTGAGATATCCATATCTGAATACTTCACTACACAATTAGGGATTTTAATCTGGATATAACCTCCAGCTTTGTAATCCATATCTTCAGGAATCTCAACGATAAACTCTTTAATGAATGTTGCCACATTGTAGTTTGAAACTACTTCTGCTTCCCACTCCTTAATTCCGAGAATCTCCTCTTCAACCTCAATTTTCATGTTCTCCTTCACCTTCACCTGGCATCCAAGACGCATGTGAGCAGCAATCTCTTTTCTAGAGAAGTGTGGTTCTTCAGTTGGAAGAATACCTCCACCTCCTTCGAGAACGTGACATGTACATTGTACACAAGTTCCACCTCCACCACATGCTGATGGTAAGAAGATTCCATTGCTACTAAGTGTGCTCAACAAGGTTCCACCACCATCAACTTCAATGACTTTTTCTCCACCATTGATATCAATTGTGATTTTACCTGCTGGAGATAGTTTCGCCTTTACGAACAATAACATTGAAACTAGCAGCAAGATGATGATCAAAAATGCTACTACTGTAATTCCTATAACCATTCCTGTTCCCATGACTAGTCTATTTTAGCTGTTAGTGTTTCGTCAACCAATTCAATTTGGCTTGTTTTTGACGCTTTATCCTCTTTCTCTCCGTCTTTTCCATACTTGATTCCCATGAACGCCATGAAAGCGATTCCCATCAAACCAGTAAGGATAAACGTAATTCCCAATCCTCTTAATGGAGCTGGAACGTGTGAGTAACGCACTTTTTCGCGGATGGCAGCAATTGCAACAATGGCAATGAACCAACCTATACCCGATCCAATTGAGAACGCTGTGGCATCCAAAATTGTTGAGTACTGACGTTCTTGCATGAAGAGTGCTCCACCTAAGATTGAACAGTTTACTGCTATCAGTGGTAAGAAGATTCCCAATGCTCCATAAAGGGCAGGTGCGAATTTCTCAACCAACATCTCTACCAATTGAACGATAGAAGCTACTACTGCAATGAACATGATGAATGATAAGAAACTCAAATCGAGATCAGCATACTCTGGACTCAACCATTCCAATGCTCCTTCTTTCAACAAGTAGTTCTCCAGCAAATAGTTCACAGGTACTGTTACTGCCAATACGAAGATAACTGCTTGCTCCAAGTCCTACTGCTGTCTTCACTGTTTTCGATACAGCGAGGTACGAACACATCCCAAGGAAATATGCGAAAATCATATTCTCCGAGAAGATCGCTTTAACAAATATGTCTAATGTACTTTCCATAATCTTTTTGTTTGATCTCTAGTGTTTAGTGCTCTTCAATTAGCTCTTTGTTTCGAGATCGTTGTACCCAAATAATGATACCTACAATGATCAATGCCATTGGAGGAAGAATCATCATGTTGTTGTTCATGTACCCCATTGTGTATAATCCCCACTCTTCTCCTGGAAGTGGACTTCCGAAAATTGGAATTCCAAAGAAGGAACCAGATCCAAATAACTCACGGATAACGGATACTAAGATCAGAATCCATGCGTATCCAAATGAGTTCCCGAGAGCATCCATGAAAGAAGGCCAAGGTTTGTTTGCCATAGCAAATGCCTCAAATCGTCCCATAATGATACAATTGGTAATTATCAGTCCGACGAAAACGGACAATTTTTCCGATACATCTGGTAAGAAGGCTGCCAACAGTTGATCAACAATAATTACCAATGAGGCAACTACTACCAATTGAACAATAATTCGAATTCTTGAAGGAATCATGTTTCTCAAAAGAGAGATAATCACGTTTCCGAATACCAATACAAATAATACAGCTGCACTCATCACAACTCCTTGTTCCACTTGCACAGTAATGGCAAGCGCAGAACAAATACCAAGTACTTGAATAGTAATTGGGTTATTGTCAGTTAATGGGTCAGTCACTAGCTTCTTGTTCTTCTTTGAGAACAATGGTTCGCTAGGTGTTTTAGTTTTCTTTAGTTCTTCACTCATGACTGTTATTTATTCAATGTTTTGAAATAAGCGACATAAGGGAGAAGACAACGGTTTACCATCTCTTCTACTCCTTTGGAAGTAATTGTTCCTCCAGTAATTCCATCTACTTTGGATTCTTTGGTGCTTCCAGATTTATCTTTCACCACTTCAAATTTCGCAAAGTCTCTATTTTCATCTGAAATTTTCTCTCCAATCCATCCTTTGATGAAGAAGTCTTGTTTGATTTCAGCTCCCAATCCTGGTGTTTCCGTTTTATGATCAAACGATGCTCCTTTGATTGTTTGCATATCTTCATCCAAGCAAATATTTCCCCAAACTGGACCCCAAAGACCTTTTCCTACAACAGGAATTACATACGCCTTCTTTCCATCAATGTTTGCGATAAACATAGGGTAATCTTTGTCCTCTTCTTTGAGTTTTTTATCTCTGAATTGCTTTTTGATATCAATATCAAATGCTGAAGTATCTTTAATTGCACCGTTCATATCAAGAACAATTGCATCATCAAGATTCACGTACTTCTCAAATTCTATAGCTGCATTCTTACGAGTGATTTTATCGTAATCTTCTTTTACAAGAATGGCCTTTAGAATATCCATTTTCTTTTTAACCTCCTGGTTCTTCTCTTGGAAAGGTTTTGTCCACATCGCAATACCTGCGAGCAAGACTCCAACCACAACCACCAATGCAATTGCGAAGCCGAAAGTATAACCGTTACTATCTCTATTCACTGCCATGATTATGCTGTTTTAAGTCGTTTAAGTCTACGTTTAACATTTGCTTGAACTACGTAGTGATCAATAATAGGTGCCATTACGTTCATGAAAAGAATTGCAAGCATAACTCCTTCTGGATATGCTGGATTCAAAACGCGTATCAATATGGCGACCATACCACCAAAGAATCCATAGAGGATTTTACCTGTTGCTGTTTGAGCTGCTGTTACAGGATCTGTTGCCATGAAAATTGCTCCAAATGCGAACCCACCAATTAATAGATGGTGTGCAGCTGGTAAATCCATGTATGGATTAGATCCAATTGCGTTCATCAATAGACCAGTTACAAATCCACCAATTCCGAATGAAAGCATGATTCTCATCGATCCCACACCTGTGAAAAGCAACAATGCAGCTCCCAATAGACAAGCAATTACTGAAGTTTCTCCTACAGAACCTGGAACCATTCCAATAAATGAATCCAACATAGAATAACTATTATTGAAGGCTTCCATGGCGGCCTCGCCGGTCTGTTCGGCCAGAGGTGTTCCAGCGACCGTCATTTTTTCAGTTGTAAATGTGGCTAAGTCTCCCAAGGCTGTAGAACCAGTGAATCCATCCACTTCATCACCAGCCATCCAAACAAAATCACCAGACATTTTCGTTGGGTACGCGAAGAATAAAAATGCTCTAGCTGTTAAAGCTACATTCACGATATTCATTCCAGTACCACCAAATATTTCCTTACCAATTACCACCGCAAATATTGTTGCTACAGCAACCATCCACAATGGAACATCAGCAGGCATCACTAAAGGGATCAACATTCCTGACACCAAGAATCCTTCGTGTAGTGAATGACCATTAATGACTCCAAAAATAAATTCTACTGTTAATCCAACTCCATAAGACACAATCAGCAAAGGCAAAACGACCATTGCTCCTGCTCCCACTTTTGACCAAAATTGATCCAAGTAAGGAATTGAGCGATCACCCATTTCAGCCACTACTTCGTAATGTCCTGTATTATAGATTCCAAATAACAAACATGGGATCAACGCCAAGATAACCATCATCATTGTACGTTTCAAATCCACACCATCACGAATGTGTGATCCTTTCTTCGTTGTAATAGCTGGGGTAAACGCCAGTGTTGTAAACGATTCGAAAATTGGATTCCATTTCTCGAGTTTACCTCCTTTGGCAAACTTCGGTTCATGTTTGTGAACGATTTTTTTAAAAATTTCACGTCTTCTAATTTTTAAGTCCTACATGCACTCACTAGCGATCAAATCCAATCCTTGTCGAATTTTATCTTGAATGTCAATTTTTGAAGTACATACATATTCACACAAAGCAAAGTCTTCAGGGGCTACTTCGTAAATCCCTAAGTTCTCCATCCCATCAATATCATCAGTGATGGCAGCTTTTACTAATTGCATTGGAAGGATATCGAAAGGAAAAACTTTCTCTAATTCTCCAGTAACAACGAATGCTCTTTCCTCACCGTTCGTATTGGTATCTAATCTGAATTTCTTGTTTTTTGGGAGGATCCAAGTTGGATATGTTCTTGAATTTGAAAATTTATCAAATCCTGGAGACATCCATCCTTTAGTTGCAACAAACTTGAGTTGATCGCCTTCAGGAATAACTGTTACCTCATTGTGATAAAAACCGAGATGTCCATCCTGATCAATTTTATCACCAGTTAAAACGTTTCCACTAATAACTCGAACGTTATCTGAAGAGATTCGGTCTGCTAAAAGATCTGTTACATTCGCTCCACAAATTGTTTCAAAGTATTGTGGTTCCTTTATTTCAGAACCAGACAGAGAAATAATTTTTCTTGCGTCATATTTACCCGATAAAAAATAGCGGCCAATAATTGCAACATCCTGGGCGTTCACTGTCCAAACAAATTCACCTTTATTGATAGGATCAATATGATGAATTTGAGTTCCGACGTTCCCTCCTGGGTGTTTCGGTGAAATTTTATTTATTTGAACACCTTTTGCATTCTTAAAAACCTCATCAGAAGCTCCTTTTGAATTGAGTGTTAAATGAACTTTTCCAGTTGTCAATTTAGCCAATGCATCCAATCCTGCCTGAAACTCTTCACCTCTACCTTGCAGTAGGAAGTTATAATCTGGAGCAAGAGGTGCACTACTAAAGGCAGAAACAAAAATTGCTTTAGGTGAATTTTCTGGGTCAGCCACTACATCAATGGGACGTTGATTAATAAATGGCCACAAACCAGAAGAAAGCATTGTTTCTTTGACTTGATCAGCGGACATTTCTGAAACGTTCATTGGCGAACTTGCCTCAAACGCTTGTTGTCCATCAGATTCGATCTGAACTTCCATTATTCGACGCTTTGCACCACGTACAATCGCCTTAACTGTTCCACTAATTGGGGATGCAAATTTAACTGAGTCTTTGTATTTGTCATGAAACAAAATACTACCAGCTTTAACTGATTCTCCCTCTTTAACGACCATTTTAGGTGTCATATTATGGAAATCAGCAGGTTTGACAGATACTGTTTTGGGAGATGATAACTCAGACTTTACAGCCTTTGCCTCCCCTACCAAGCGTATATCCAAGCCTTTTCTGAGCTTTATTGATTTCGACATGCTTCTAGAGCGTTTAAAATTTAACGCAAAAATAAAAATTTCGTAGTGTTCAATACCATAGTAAGACAGCAAGATGATTTAAACCATTAATTTAGAACCATTCTAAATTAGAATATACAACTTAACTAAAGTGGTCCCATTCTCGTCTTACAAACAACAGACAGAAACTCATTCTTTTAATGTAGTTTCGGCAAGATTAAACATTGATACATGAACACGTTAACAACTTCAGGGGTTCAAATTTCAGTTAGAACACAATTCCGCGAGGATTTATCAGAGATTTCGGAATCTCGATTTTTCTTCAACTATCGGGTAGAAATTCAAAACACGAATCTGTTCTCCGTTCAACTTCAATCTCGAGATTGGTATATTTTCGACAGCCTAAGTGAAGCAAGATATGTAAACGGGTTAGGTGTTGTTGGTGAGCAGCCAATTTTAAAACCTGGTGAAACCTTTGTCTATTCGAGCGGATGTGATCTTAACTCTGATCTCGGCATGATGAAGGGATTTTACACTTTTCTTAATATTGGCACTGGAGATATATTTGAAGTTATTGTTCCTACCTTTAAACTTGAACATCCTTCTAAATTAAGCTAGTTTCCTTTCGTTGTATAGCATCACTGAACAAGTAAGCATCAGAGCAATAAACCCAATGTATTCCCAAAGTTGGCTCTTACTTCTAGATTGAGTAACGAGCGAGGTAAATTCGATAGCTACATCCAGAATATCATCATCGAGTATACTCATTTCTTTCAATTCAATTTCGATGCGCGCAATATCATTTTCGATTTGAGTCATTTCAAGCGTATTCTCATTGTGTTCTGCTATTTCCAACAAGAGTCTTAAACAATCTAATTGCCATGAAAGCAGTCCTGCCTCACGAGAAATTTGCTCTCCTTCGTGAGCAAATTTTCTTGCCTCATGAAAATCATTGGTTTCAATATTCAGTACAGATAAATTATATAAACTTTCCACGATTGGTCTAGTTGCACCCACCTCTCGACGAATTCTTAACGCCTCATTAAAAAATAAAATTGCCGAATCTTGTTTATTATGATAGAAGTAATCGATCGCTTTATTCGTTCTTGAATTTGCTAAGTGAGTTTTTGAATCCGATCTTCCTGCGTATATATTTGCTCGCCTATAATACGCTGACATCAACTCTATTTTACCTCTTAAACCAGCAAGCATTCCAAGGTAACCACATGCATCTGAAGCAGCTTCAAACTTGTTGTCGCGCAAGCACCTTTCAAGATAAATTTGCACAAACAACTGTCCCTTTGCAGTATCTCCGACTGCACAAACAGTTTTACCAAAACCAATCATTCCATTATACCCAGCTGTTTTGTCCGATGTTCCTGAACCATGTACAATTGAAGTAAAATAGTATCGAGATGCTAGATTACTATTTCCCATCAAATAATATGCATTCCCTAAATCACTTTCAGTTTCAGATAACAAAATTCTCATATTTCTTCTAAGGAAAATCTCACGTGCGCTTCGTAGAAGTTTTATTCCCTTTAGAATATTACCTACCCTTATATAATATGTTCCAGAATATCTATCTGAAAAAGCTTTCTCTACAGATAAAGAATTTTCACCATTCTCTCCAAACTCAGCAATCTTTAATGCTAAAATAAGCAATGAATCCAACTTGTTTTTACGATAATAATCTGCCCCTGATATCCCTAATTCAATTCGTCGTACTGAGTCTTTCTCATTTTCAAACTCATCAAACGAAAAACTTTGACCAAACGTGAAACTGGACGAAAAAATAAAAAGAAACGCAATCCTAATTTTTCTTAGCATTATAAAATCAATAGTGGTTGATCAATATTAATAAAGTTTAACGGAATTGTCAACCTGAAACGAAAAGGACTAAAATTATGATTGCCGTTCTTGAATTCATTGGTTACTTTTGCTCAAAAGAAAACTATACAAAATGGCAAACGCAATATTTCAAGTTCCAAAACCAGTAAATGAGCCTGTTAAGCCTTACAGACCAGGCACTGAAGAACATACCAACTTGATCAATCAGTACAAAAAAATGTACGATCAAACTCCTATTGACGTACCTATGTACATAAATGGTAATGAAATCCGTACGAATGAGAAGCGACCAATGTCTCCACCTCATGACCACAAAAAAATACTTGGTAATTTCAATTATGGAACTACAGAACATGTAACTGATGCCATAAACGCTGCTATGGAAGCTCGCGAAAATTGGGCAAATTTACCTTGGGAACAACGAGCTTCAATTTTCCTGCGTGCTGCAGACTTACTCGCAGGTCCATTCAGAGATAAAATGAATGCCGCAACAATGCTTGCTCAATCGAAAAATGTTATGCAGGCTGAAATTGATGCAGCATGCGAGCTCATCGATTTTTTCAGATTCAACGTTCAATACATGACTGAAATTTACAGTCAACAACCTGAATCACTTCCTGGTATGTGGAATAGACTAGAATACCGTCCACTGGAAGGATTTATCTTCGCTATTACCCCATTCAACTTCACTTCAATATGTGCCAACCTTTGTGCTGCACCTGCTATGATGGGGAATGTTGTAGTATGGAAGCCAGCTGAATCGCAAATGTATTCAGCGCAAGTGATCATGGAACTTTTCGCGGAAGCTGGTGTCCCTGATGGTGTCATCAACTTAATTTCTGTTGATGGTCCAGTAGCTGGAGATGTGGTTTTCAAACACAAAGATTTCGCTGGATTACACTTCACTGGTTCTACTGGAGTATTCCGTCATCTTTGGAAAGAAATTGGAGCAAATATTGACTTGTATAGGAGCTACCCAAGAGTTGTTGGTGAGACTGGAGGAAAGGATTTCATTATGGTTCATAAATCAGCGAATGCGCTTCAAGTTGCAACCGCATGTACTCGTGGATCATTCGAATTTCAAGGACAAAAGTGTTCTGCTGCATCTAGAGCCTACATCCCTTCTAACCTTTGGGGAGATGTAAAAGCAGAAATCGTTCGTCAAGTTTCTGAATTCAAAATGGGATCCCCTGAAGATTCTTCAAACTTCATTAATGCTGTTATTGATGAGCGCGCATTTGATAAAATTGCAGGATTCATTGATTACATTAAAGAACAACCTGATTCAGAAATAATCGTTGGTGGTGGCTATGATAAATCTGTTGGTTACTTCATTGAACCTACTGTTGTTGTAACAACCAACCCTAAGTTTAGAACAATGTGTGAAGAAATTTTTGGCCCTGTTCTTACTATTTATGTCTATGACGAAAATGACTTTGAAGCAACATTAGATTTAGTTGATAGTACTTCAGATTATGCATTAACAGGTTCTATCATTGCAACAGACAGATATGCTGTTAACCTTGCAGTTAAAAAACTTGAAAATGCAGCTG
>CANNZV010006516.1:0-17371 GCA_947561585.1 Caprella mutica | reverse complement strand
ATATGAGAAAGGTGACAAGCGCGAGGTGCCTGATTTCAATGTGTTCTTCCGTTATAACGCGACTTTCCCTTATTACTCTGATGCGGTTTGGTATCTGACCCAAATGCGCCGTTGGGGACAAATTTCAGATCCTAAAGATGATCAGTGGTTTGATGAGGTCGCGCGTAGTGTTTACCGTCCGGATCTTATGCTATTGCAGCTAAAGCACTGATTGCTGAGGGTAAACTGAAATCAACGGATTTCCCTGACTTCGAGAGAGAGTCGGGTTATAAGCCCGCTACCGACGCTTTTATTGATGGTGTCAGTTATGACGGCACACGGCGAATAATTACCTGAAAGCCTTAGGTATTGGTTTGAAAGGCGATGATAAGTTGTAGGGATTAGGGATTAACTATGAATATCATCGATCACATCGCTATCAAACGATGGGTAGCAGCTTTAACCGTTTCCGTTTATTGGCATCCTTATATTTTTGACTATCTGGCAAATTGGAGCGCCAAGAATTGTTACTTCACTGGGTGGCTGTACCTGGCCCGGTTGAAGTATTTCAGCAATTTGGCGGTTTGGTGGGTGAGCACCTGGAACAGCGGAATAAAGCTGCTGCTTTTTATCAGCGTCAGGAAGACCGCAACGCTAAAAAACTGGAAAAAGACCCGGCAGCGAAGGTGAGTATTCGCCGCTATACCGGCAAGGCAACATTCTTCGATCAGATGCTAACCAGCCTGGTGACGGCAATGGGCTGCTTCCTGATTGCTGCTTTGATTGCAATACCGCTAGGTATCGTTGCTGGTTTGAGTCAGACAATTTATGACGCACTTAATCCTTTGATACAGATCCTAAAGCCGGTATCACCGCTAGCCTGGCTACCTATCGTTACTATGATTGTCAGTGCGGTGTATGTCAGTGATGACCCTTTACTGGAAAAATCATTTGTTATCTCGGCGATTACGGTGCTGTTGTGCTGCCTGTGGCCGACGATTATTAACACCGCTGTCGGGGTGGCTAATATCAGTCAGGATTTACAAAATGTCAGCAAAGTCTTAAGTCTTAGTCGGTGGACGCATATTCGCAAGATTGTGCTGCCATCAGCGATTCCAATGATTTTCACCGGCCTGCGTTTATCACTGGGTATTGCCTGGATGGTTTTTGATTGCCGCTGAAATGCTGTCTCAAAATCCGGGTTTGGGTAAGTTTGTCTGGGATGAATTCCAGAATGGCAGCTCCCATTCTCTGGGGCGGATCATGGTTGCAGTTATCGTCATCGGTATCATTGGTTTTGCCCTGGGACTGGGCGATGTTGATGTTACAAAAAATATGTGTCCTGGGATAAAAACGCGGCCTTACGCTAAGACGGGAGTGAATGAAATGACAATGGAACATTTTGGTGTTATCGCAGGTATCTATCGATTTTCCAACACCCGACGGTTCGTTTCGGGCGCTGGACAAGGTCGATCTGAAAATCAGCAAGGGTGAGTTCGTCTCGGTGATTGGGCATTCCGGATGTGGCAAATCGACTGTTTTAAATATAGTCGCGGGTTTGCATGAAGCCAGTGAAGGGGCGTCATTCTTAATAACAGGGAGGTGAATGAACCAGGGCCGGAGCGGGCGGTAGTGTTCCAGAATCATTCGCTACTGCCTTGGCTCACGGCTTATGAGAATGTTGAACTCGCGGTGAAGCAAGTATTTAAGGGGCAGAAAAGCCGTGCTGAAATGAAAGCCTGGATTGAGCATAACCTGAAGCTGGTACACCATGGATCATGCTTTACATAAACGTCCCGATGAACTGTCTGGTGGCATGAAACAACGTGTGGGTATTGCACGGGCCTTGGCGATGGAGCCGCAGGTTTTATTGCTGGACGAGCCTTTTGGTGCACTGGATGCACTGACGCGGGCACATTTGCAGGATGCATTGATGGATATTCAAAAGGATTTGGGTAATACCGTGATTATGATTACACATGATGTGGATGAGGCGGTATTGCTATCAGATCGGATTGTAATGATGACAAATGCCCGGCAGCAACTGTAGGGGAGATTCTATCCGTCGGTCTGCCGCGCCCACGAAACGTGTCGCGATGACGGAGGCCGCAGGAATACTCCGTTGCCGCAAGGAAGTATTGAGTTTCCTGTATGAACGTCATGGTCACAAAAGCCGTAACACCTTAGTCTGACTGATATATCTGACTGATAAAACTGTTTGGAGAAACAACATGCTTAAGCAAAATTTAGTGCTAATTGGCAATGGTATGGCGGGTGTGCGTACTTTAGAGGAAGTGCTAAAACTGGATCGTGATCGCTTCAATATTACGGTCTTCGGATCAGAGCCTTACGGTAACTACAATCGCATCATGCTGTCACCAGTATTAGCTAAAGAGAAAACTATTGATGAGATTATGCTGAATGATGAGCAATGGTACCTTGATATTGGAATCACCTTACACAAAGGAAAAACTGTCAGCTACATTGATCGTAAACGGCAGATCATTGTCACCGAAGAGGGTACAAGAGCACCCTATGATCGCCTGATTCTGGCAACTGGTTCAGTCCCTTTCATGCTGCCCCTGCCAGGTGCTGATAAGGCAGGTGTCATCAGCTTCCGTGATATTAAAGACGTAGATACTATGCTTGATTGCCACTGCATCTTACAGCAAGGCGGTGGTCATCGGCGGTGGTTTTGCTGGGTCTTGAAGCTGCTAATGGGCTGATGAAACAAGGTATGGAAGTCAGTGTTGTGCATATTAACGATTACTTTGATGGAGCGCCAACTCGACAAACCAGCGGCAGCAATTCTCAATTAGAAAAAAAGTGAGGGGATAATTGGCGACCGTTTCGTTTCCATGAGTATTCGGTCATCGCTCAACGTGTCCATACGCCGGGGTCATCCGGCACACAATCCCCTCTGCATTTTGATCACCTTGTCGATCATTTACGTAATCAGTTTGGAAATCTGCCCGATAGCCGTAAAGGCAAGAACCGCCAGACCTACACAATGACCGATGCGGGGTTAAGTGCATTTTCTGTTTTTTTCATGCAAAGCCCCTCCTTTCTGGATTATCAGTTACGTATGCAGAAGCAACGAGGGGCTAACAATGCACAGAGTCTGTTTGTGTACATCAGATTCCCAGTAGCAATCAGGTTCGTAATTTGCTTGATCTGGTAGCACCGGTCTATTTATATCCGCTATTAGTCCATACGGGCAGCGGCTCTGGGCCAATGGCTATCTGGATAGTTACCGGGGGCTGGATAATCAGTTACTGGTAGCGCTGGATGGGACGGATACCTTTAGTTCGGAGAAAATTCACTGCCCCTGTTGCCGGAAACAAACGCTGAAGAATGGTAAAACCCTTTATCGCCACACTGCGGTAACACCCGTAGTGGTTGCACCGGGCGAATCGAAAGTTATCCCACTCCCACCGGAATTTGTTCAACCTCAGGATGGTGAGGAAAAACAGGACTGTGAAATCGCGGCGGGGTAAGCGCTGGCTGGCACAATGGGGGGCTACTTATTCCCGTGGGGTGTCACTTTACTGGGTGACGATCTCTACTGCCATCAGCCATTTTGCCAGGCCGCCCTGGACGAGGGGTTTAATTTTCTGTTGGTGTGTAAACCGGATTCTCATGCGTTGATTTATGAATGGGTAGCCGATTTCGAACGCAATGGGCAGATACCGTCTTTCCAGCACCAATACCGGGAGAAAGGAAAACGGCTGACCGCTCACTATCGTTACCTTAATGATTTACCCCTACGGGATAGCCAGGATGCATTAACCGTTCACTGGTGTGAAGTCACCATCACCGATGTCAAAGGAAACGTGCTTTATCATAATGCCTGGGCAACCTCTCACCGGATTCACCCACACAATGTCGCTGACATCGTGTCAGCCGGGCGTGCCCGGTGGAAGGTGGAGAACGAACAACAACAATGTGCTGAAAAATCAGGGCTATCAATTGGGTCATAACTTTGGGCATGGTAAACAACACTTGTCCAATCTACTGGTCACTATGGCGCTGTTGGCCTTTCTGATGCATACCGCACTGGAATGGATTGATGAGCGCTACCGGCAATTACGACAGCAACCGTTTTCCCGGAAGGCGTTTTTTGAGCATATCAGAACATTGGTGCTGTTTTTACCCTTTGAAAACTGGGATCATTTGATGATGTTTATGCTTGACTCGGATGATCACCCGCCCAATAAAATGCTGGAGAGTTCTAATTGAGAATTGCTGAGTTGTTTTTTAAGCCACTGGATATGATCTTCAATATTGTTTACACATGTCCTTGGAATCTGCGCTAGCCAAACGATTCTTCTCCATCGTTAACATGTCTACCAGTTGACGTCGACGGCCTAGCCAGCCTGACAAAGCTTGCTGTTCAGCATCTTTCAAAGGTCGGACTTCCGGACGGATACGGTTGGCAAACAAAGCTAATACGCTCGCATCTAATTGGTCTGTTTTAGCTAAACGTCCCAATGCTTTTGCAAAATCACGAACCTGGCGTGGGTTCACAATAGCAACAGAGAAGCCATTGCTGGCCAGAACAGCAGCAGCGCTGTTCTAATCCACCCGTGGCCTCCATCACAATCAACGTCGATGAAAAAGGTGCAAAGCGTTGTAACAGCTCAGCAAAACCTTTATCGTCATTGCGCATCTGAAAAGCTTCACCTTCATAAATTTGAATATCCAATACTGCTTTGGATACATCGATACCTATAAATGTTTTTTTGGTTTTACTCATGATTCTCACCTCCCAACCTAGCGAATGATACGAGCTTTTAGCTCTGGCAACTGTCCGGGGGTAATAAGAAAATAAGCAGGGCGACCCAAGCTCTCCCACGGTTTTTATCCTGAGGGGTAACGATCTGCCCTGCTTGACGGAACCTCTAAATTACTCCTTTTTCTTCTAACCTGGTAGATACTAGGGGATTTCAGGAGATGGGAATCTGGCTGTAAGTCTTGTCGGTTAAGGCTGTCTATAAACTTCTATGTCGCGATACGTACCTTTGTGCAGACGAACCCAAGCACGTTTATCTCGATAAACAGTTCGTTTATCGAGATAATATTTTTAAAATAAGCACAAATGCAGTATTTAAAATAAGCACAAATGCAGTAATAGAGTAAACAGCGTGAAAAATGCTCTCAGTAGCAAAGCCCGTCATACAAAGGATCTGAGCCTTAAAATATTTGATAATTTTTACACGCATACCTAACACTATTAAAAGTCTTTCACTCATTGGTTTGAAGTTCCTAAAACTAAAGTGTCAGACCGAACTCTATATGAATATTTATTATGTAACACTGAGGAGTGTTTTTCATGGAAATATCAGACATGTCCGCAGGTAGCTCACAAGCCGCTGCGAATGCACCAATACAAAGTGCCCCTGAGTCCACCTCTCCACCTTCTTCTTCTTCAAAAAGTCGTTTTCAAGACGCAATTTCTCCCAAAGCGTCAGAACCAACTATGCCATCAGGAGGAACAACAACACCAGAAAGAGCTGAAACTATAAACCCCACAGAAAACCTTAGTAGCTCTAGTAGTGATAAAGTAAAAGATAATTTTTTCTCTTCTGATAAAAGTGGTGTTACTAAACCGGAAGCAACAAGCACACCGTCCGAAGGAAAAACAACTGCAGAACTGGTTGAAACGATGAATTCAACTAGAAGTCCCGACAGCACTGGTTTAGATAAGGCAAAGGGTAATACTTCCTCTTCTGGTACAAGTGATGTTACTAATTCGGAAGCAATAAACACACCATCCGAGCTTGTTAATTCGGAAGCCGAAGAAACAACAGCCGCAGAACTAGATGAAACGATGAATTCTTCTAGAAGTCGACGCAGCGCTCCTCCTTATGAGACAAGTAGCGATACCGCGCCTACCCGTCCAAACGTTGGTAACTTTGAAAATGCTGCAGATGCTTGGGGTGATCTATTTGCTCCTGGTGCAAACAATATTGAACAGTCAGGTTTTTTTCGTTATGGGGAACCCGTTAATGGAAACACCGATATTAGAAGGTATGAATACGGATCTAATGATCACATCACAGTAAGTGCCCATGAACCCCAGCTATCAGAGGATGGAACTTCTGCTTGGCAGGGTTACACTGCTACATATAGTCACGAAAATACTATAAGGCAATCTAACTTTTATGGAGCAATAGAATCTAAAGATGGGGAACCTATTTCTCTTAATGGTTCAGAAGATCCCAAAGAATGGGCTAATTTCGCACTTCAACCAGAAAATGTTACTAGTTGGAATAAATGGTATGCTGGGAACTCACCTATCAGAACGGCTGATGTCCAATCAACACCAACTATTCCTTCTTTAGAGAAAAGTCTTGCCACACTTCGGCAAACTGGGGCTATGGATCTTTCTCCATCTGTTGCTACTAACTTTAGCGATTCCAACCCTGTTATCAACGCAACTTCTGAGATGATTAACAATGGAGTTTTGGATAAGCTAACCAGTCAGAAGTTTGTGGGTGAAAAAAATGAGCAATCTGGAGAATATGATATAGATACAACTCTTGGTGATAAGTTAGCGAAGGCGAATACTAGGGCCGACGTTATGTTTAATCTCGCTGAGAGCTCCACATTAGGGCTGAATAATGTGGCTGATGTCTATGAAGAAATCCGAGGAAGGTTGTTTATAGGTTTGCCTGTTACAAATGACAACGGTGAGGCAAAACTGCCAGTTACTATGTATGCTAATGCTGCCTTAGGTGGCTATGCAGGTCTTCCGATACCGGGCAGTTCAGCTGCTTTTGGAGAAGAGGGAGCTCTAACTGGAGTGACTTGGAATTTGGATTATGACAAGGAAACTGGGAGTTGGGGGGCTCCAAAAAATCCAAGTGATGTAAACCTCTTCCATAATGCCTACGTGAATGCCGGTGCTGACCTAGGCACTCGTGCTGCAAATGTAATACAAGCCATGCAAGACTTTAATCAATCAGAAATACCTATGACTCCCAACATCGATACGAGCGGGGTTATTAACTCTGTACTCGAAAACAGTGGAACTCAGCATACTCTGACAGCGGATGGGCCTGGGTTTGGAGGCGTGAGTGCAAATGGTCATGTTATTCCCAGTACTTACAGTGCCAGAGGCTGGAATTGGAGTGGAGACAATCCAAATTTCCAACGTGCGGCTACTAGTTTGTTTGGAGCAGAAGCAGCAGGAGGTATTCTAGGAGGTGTACTGGGGGCTGTGGGATCTATTGCATCAGATGGGATTCTTAACCCACTAGTGGGAACTTCATTTGGAGCAAATATTGGTGGTCAAATTGCTGGTGATTCAACTGCTGCTGCACTGGCTAGTACTGCCGATTCCGTCCAAGACTATGGTCTTTTTCTTAACGATTTAGGTCTAAAGGTTGCAGGGAGTTACAATACGGGGTTCGGTCAAACTGTAGGTGGAAACGGATTTGCAGGAATTAGACTTTCAACGGCTGAGTATTAGGTATTAGAATCCAACGAATGGCATGAGGCATGCATTTTGTCGTTTTGAACGTGTTCGACGCATGACAGAAGCCCTGTGTGTCAAGCTGGTTATGAGCTTGAGCTACTGAATTTTGAGATAACATCTAATTTAGGGCAGAATAACAGGAGTTAATTTTATGCCAAAGCCGCTAACATCCCCAGTGTTTTTCAAGGTAGTTGTCACCCCTATGTGCCAGTATAGTTGTCAACCAAGGTCTAGACTTTCATAGTCTGATTGAAAAGCCGGAAATTGCCGCTGCAGCTTCCGGCTTTTTTTGTGCCTGCAGTTTTATTTCAAGTAGTACGATTGTTCATTGTTGAATTTGTTACCAAAATAACGGGTACATCCCAACAAAGGTACGTAAAGTACCACAGGGATTTGCTGATACCTTTGTGTGATAGGGCTTACAGCCCGATTCACACCTCCTGAAACTCCCCCTTCCTCAAGGCGCGGATTTCAGGGGTAAAATTCCGACCGAATCCCTGAGTTTCTCATCAGAAAAATCATACTCTCCCAGCATATTGATATGTGCCCATGTCATGGGGGAATGAGTGGCAATCATACGCAGTAAATTTTCTTTGGCTCCTGGATCAGTCAGCTTTTCTAATTGTCGCTCCAGATACAGATAATTCCAGCAGATGATGCTGTTCTTGATGAGCCGGTTGCAGCCCTCAGCCATTTCTTGCTCCTCTTTTTCGGTTTGAGCATATTCTCGTGGGCTACCCACCGCGACAGCACGCGCAAACTTGTTCGAGAGTTCGACTTTATTGAGTTGTTTTTCGATAGCCTGGCGGAGTTCAACATCATTGACGTAACGGAGGATAAACAGTGATTTGATGATCTGACCGAAGGCTTTCAACGTTTGGTACAACGTATGTTGACGAGAGTAGGAGTTAAGCCGCCGGAATATATCGGAAGCGGTGTTTTCCTTGAGCTTGATAGTCGTTACCAGTCGTAAAAACTCACCCCAGTTTTCTTTGATCAGTTTCACGTTGATTGTTTGGCTGGGCGCAATTTTCCAGTCAGTATCTACCTTCTTTTTGGGTGGGAAAATGTACAGAGTTTGCTTGCCAATCCCCTTGATACGAGGGGCGAAGGAAAAGCCCAGTGGGTGCGTCATCCCGAATATGGCTTCAGAATAGCCGTGGGTATCGGTGGAGTGAATATCACTTTTCACCACATCGTTGTGCATCAGGCCATCAATGACATAAGCACTTTCTCGGTCTGAAGCACTGATCACCAGCGAGTGCCAGAGGAAATGGCGTTCATCAACAAAAGTGTAAGCACTCACGCCCTGACTTTGGCCGAAGTATTTGTAAGATCGGCTGGCATGGAGTGATTCTCCTCTGACTTCAAATTTCTGGCCATCACTTGCGGTATGATTTTGATGGGGATTATTCCGGTAGAGATTCGGAAGTTCCATTTCATCCATGGCTTTCAACACCTGGTCATTGGCTGCCCGAATATTCTCCAGAGAAAAGCGCCAGTTCACAGTATGTTCCAGCTCGCTCTCGGTCATGCGTGAAGAAATCCGCGCCATTTTTCGAATCCCGATGCCACAGCCCAGCCCCATGATACCGGCCAATAATACAGGACGTGAAACAGTAGCAGGGGTATTGGGTTTGTTGCCAGTGTTCAAAGGCTTTGAGCATGCCACAATGCCGGTCAACTGTATCCAGCACCTGAGCCAGTGGTACATCCTGCCTTTCAGGGAAAAGAGCCTGAAGCGGATCAAGCTCCTGCTCATCCAGGGGTGGAGTTTTAATATGAAATGAGCCATCAGAGCGGATAGTCAGATGAGGATTAGACGCAATGTTGGCATTCGTTTCCTGATACTGTTTGAATAAGGCTTTTTCCAGTGTTGCAAGGATAGGTTCGGGGTCAATAAATTCCGTGAGATTGGCGCGATCAAGCAGCTTCAGCTTATCCCGTTCCCAGCGTGGTTTATCAATCATGTAACTATCAAAAGAGCGGTGTTTGTAGGACTGGTAAATGTTGATGTGTCCCGATTTAATGGATGCTGCTACCTGTTGGAATAGGAATACTTTGTACAATGATGGCCTGAAGCCATCATTACTGCCTGTCACCGCTTGGTGTTCCTCCTTATCCAAAAAGCCAGTCGGGGCTTTGTCGGTCATCACGCCATCCTTGTCTTTGAAATGATCAATGGCTTCTATTAAGTCATCGGGTTGCTCAATCGGGTCGAATGTCAGTGCCTTCAGTATGGGGCTTAATCGGTTCTGCAAGCGTATGGACTGTTGCTCCATAATGTCGTACTTCACTTCCGAAAAAGCCGCTTGCTGTAAGCCCTCTTTGAGTTGTTCGAAGGATTCGGTTTTGCTCTTTTTGATCACCTCTCGTATTTGATCCACTTTCTGCGTATCAGAAAGAGAATGATTATCCGTCAGACCCGCTATTGCCTGAAGTGAAGCGAAAACGGAGGTGTCCAGTTCTTTTACAGCCTCCCTGATTTGTTTCTGCTGGGTTTTGCGCTGTTCAAACAGATAGTCTTTATGGTCACGGGTGGTTTTGGTGTGGTAAGACGCTACCACATTCAAGAACATATCTACCAGATTATCTTGATTCCGGTAGTATTGATGAGCGATAAAGGCAACGGCATGGATATAGCGGTCATTCGCTTCACGCCTACGCATTTGAAATATTTCTGCACGTAGTACACTACCCGCAAAGTAACGAGTACCATCATGCCCTAAGTTCAAAATGGATAAGATGCCATCCAACTGCTGATACAGTTCTGACAGAGTTTCAAAGTCAGCTATCGACTCTTTGATCTTTGAGGGCTTTGTGGACTGGGATAGTTTTTTGAGGAGGGTCAGCCGATACTGGTTCTTTTCATCTGGTGTAGTGAATAAATTATCCAGTAATGTCCGTGCTCGCTCACTGAGATGGGTATTCATTAAGGCCACCAACGCTTTCTGGTGTTCCTGCAACCCAGAACGGATCAGCTCATTGATGATCCAAAAAATCGGTACCTGAATTTTTTTCTGGATTAGAAAATCAACGCAGCGATTAAAGATCAGTTTTGGCTTCAGGTATTTTCCGGCCATCGTGGCAATTTCAATCTGGAGGATTGATTCTGCTTGGACATCAAATGCAGTGAAGCCATAGAAATCCAGAATAAAGTTCTGGTGACGTATTCGAGTCGTTTTCCCATAATCATCAAGGAAAAACGACTTGGGAGACAATACCTTCGCCAATTAACGGTTAGACATGAGAAAGAAGTGAGCAGTTGTTAGGCTGTGTAATCCTTACACCACACAGCCCTTAAGCCAACTGCTCATGTCCGAAATTACCACAGTGTTGCTTTGCCTTCAGCCTCTTTTAAACAATTCTCAACGCGATTACTCAACAGGGGCTAGTCACTGTTGAACAGTTGGGTGAATGCTTGGGGGCGGGAACGAATTGCGGGTCTTGTTTACCGGAATTACGGGCGATGGTTGAGTGATTCGTAACTACATAGATCGCTGGCCTGGCCGAATATGCACAAGTAATCTGTAATCTGATGAGTTTCAAGAAAAGCTGCTGCCAGTAAGCGTTGGCGAAGTTGCATTAAAAAAAATGGGTATCCGCCAGAGTGTATTACACCCGACAGATACCCATAAATCACTTCATGCTAGTGTGTTGCTGCTATTTTTTATTCATAATTTTGTCCGGAGCACTTCTTGGTTTCAGTATTGAAGTTGCCACAGGCTTTACCGTCTGTTTTTTCTCCCGTCCAGTCGGCGACTACGACTTTGGATGATTCCAGAAAGTCAGACCAGGCATCACCCGGTACTTCAGCATCAGTCTGCCAAACCGTTTCAAACTGACCATCTTCCTGAATCTCACCGATGAGTACCGGCTTAGTGATATGGTGATTAGGCAGCATTTTAGCGATACCACCGGTCATATTAGGTGTTTCCAGGCCAATAATAGCTTCTGTGACTTTATCAACATCAGTGCTACCGGCTTTTTCAACCGCTTTTACCCATAAGTTAAAGCCAATCACAGTTGCTTCCATCGGATCATTGGTGACACGCTTTTCATCTTTGATGAACGATTTCCAGGATTTAATAAATGCCGTATTGGTTTCATCTTCCACACTCATGAAGTAATTCCAGGCGGCGAGGTGGCCTACCAATGGCTTGGCATCGATACCGGAAAGCTCTTCTTCACCCACCGAAAAGGCGACGACAGGAATATCTTCGGCAGAAATACCCTGATTCCCCAACTCTTTGTAAAAGGGCACATTGGCATCACCGTTAATGGTGGAAACTACCGCTGTCTTTTTGCCTTCCCCCCCAAACTTTTTGACATCAGCAACAATAGACTGCCAATCAGAATGTCCGAACGGTGTGTAGTTAATCATGATGTCTTCTTCAGCCACACCTTTAGCTTTTAGGTAAGCTTCCAGAATCTTGTTGGTTGTGCGCGGATAAACATAATCAGTACCCGCTAATACCCAGCGTTTTACCTCCAGCTTATTCATCAGGTAATCGACTGCAGGAATCGCTTGTTGGTTGGGGGCTGCTCCGGTGTAAAAGACATTTTTCGAAGACTCTTCGCCTTCATACTGCACCGGATAAAACAATAAGCCATTGAGCTCTTCAAACACCGGCAGTACAGATTTACGTGATACCGAAGTCCAGCAGCCAAAGGTTGCGGCCACCTTGTCTTTTTCCAGTAGCTCACGGGCTTTCTCGGCAAATAAGGGCCAGTTTGAGGCAGGGTCAACCACGACAGCTTCCAAGGGTTTGCCTAAAACACCCCCTTTTTTATTCTGTTCCTCAATCAGCATAAGCAGGGTGTCTTTTAGCGTGGTTTCACTAATGGCCATGGTGCCGGACAGAGAATGTAAAACGCCCACTTTGATGGTATCGCCACCATGGGAGGCGGCTTGAACTGATATAGCAGAGAGACTGAGTGACAAAATAGCCCCTGCGGTCAGCAGGGTGCGTTTGATCATATTCAGTGACATGCTTTGACTCCTTACGTAAATAAAAATGAAATTCGTTTGTTCATTTGTTCATTTATATATAAGCAATAAGGGTGCCAACTATGTTTTATATTTATTTATCAGTTGTTTAGTGGTATTTAGTGCGATTACCAGGAGTAGGTATATCGCACTAAATAGGTTGAAAGCGCATGCCGATGCACTATAAAGCTGCGGGATTACAACATGCCCTTGTCGACAATAAAGCCGATAATATCCTGTAAGCCCTGTCCTTCACGAAGATTGGTAAATACAAATGGCCGTTCGCCGCGCATGCGTTTAGTATCCGATTCCATCACTTCCAGCGAGGCACCGACATAGGGTGCAAGGTCGATTTTATTGATCACCAGTAAGTCAGAACGGGTAATGCCCGGCCCACCTTTACGCGGAATCTTTTCACCTTCTGCGACATCTATTACATAAATAGTCAAATCGGCCAGTTCCGGGCTAAACGTCGCCGATAAATTATCACCACCGCTCTCAATGAACACTGCATCAAGTTTAGGGAATTTCGCCTGTAGATCTTCAACAGCCGCTAAATTCATCGAAGCATCTTCACGAATGGCCGTGTGCGGACATCCACCGGTTTCCACACCAATAATACGTTCAGCGGGTAGCGCTTCGCTCTTAGTCAGAAATTGTGCATCTTCTTGCGTATAAATATCATTAGTTACGACAGCAATATCGTATTTATCGCGCATCACTTTACAGACAGCATCGAGCAGCGCTGTTTTACCAGAACCCACCGGGCCACCGACACCAATTCTTAACGGGTTTGACATAAGATTTTCCTCGTGTAATTAATTAAGACCGGAATAGCCTTGTATATTGTGTTTCATGACGACTGCTGGCAATCGCCAGTGCAGGAGACGAAGCACCGATAGCCTCATCCGGGATCGCTAGACCAGCGGCAACGACACCGGGAATTAATGGCGTCATCCGATGTAGCATTTTCTGGCCCTGAGTTTGTCCTAGCGGGATAATTTTCACCGCCGCTAATACCAGGTTCTCCAGCCAGCTCCAGACATAGCCAGAGGCAGCTTGTGGTAGTGGAATTTGCCAATGTATAGCAGCAACTGCGAAAGCTGCGGCCTGACTCTGTGCCAGTAATGGCTTCCATTGTGCGGCTAGTGGTATATCCAGTGAAATCAATAAATCAGTTAAAGCCCGGCCACGGTTTTTTTCTTCCTGTAGCAGCTCAGCGGTCTCGCGGCTCGCATTGAAATAATTAATCCAGTAGCGCAATGTCTCCTCATCCTGTTGTTCTACGGCTTGGTATAAACGTTGTAATACGGGAATTTCCAGACCCTTTAAGCTGGTATGTAAGAGCGTATCCAGCCAGCTCTCCAATTCCTCTGGCGTGTTAATCCAGCCGGTTTCCACGGCCCACTCTATGCCTTGTGAATAGGTAAAGGAACCAATGGGTAGCGTCGGACTTACCAGGTGTACCAGGCGTAATAAGGGCAGGTCGCTCATAAAGGCTGAAGGATTAGCGGGGGGCGGGCTAATTGCCTGGGCGCCTTGATCAGTTTGATCTGGATTCGACATGAGGTATTCAGAGGCGACGTGCATGACCAGAGCCTGATTTACCTGAATCCAGTTTGTTTGCCTGACCTTCCTGTTGAGGTTTGGCAATGGTTTCAAGAGAGGGAGTTGTCGCCGGAGTGTCCTCATGTGCGGCATCATGCTTATGTGTGTGCTCATCACCATGGCTGTGCCCGCCACCATAGGCACCGGCTTCGGGTTCAAAAGAGGCTTCTTCAACGACCACCTGTAGGTTTAAACCTTGCAGCATTTCATCGAGCACATGGTCATGGCGATAACGAATCATGCCTGCTGCAATCTGTACCGGAACATGGCGATTACCGAGGTGGTAACAGGCTCTGGCCATCAGTAAAGGGTCTTTACAATACAAGGTGGAAACTTTTTCATTCGCCACCCTGATTTTTAACAATTCCCCTGTTTCAGCGCGCAAGTGATCACCGTCTTTAAGCACGGTTCCACGAGGCAGAAATAGCCCCGCTTCGTTGCCATTGTCCAAGGTAACCTTCTGACGGCTAATTGTCCGGCGTTCATAGGGTAAGGTCAGCTCAAGAATATGCTTACCCATCGGGATGGCTTTGTTTAGCACAGTATCGAATTTCAGCATGGTAATAACCTATGTCGTGAATCAGAAAAGAAAATAGCGCTGTGCTAAGGGTAGTTCAACGGCAGGTTCACAAATCAACAGTTCACCATCCGCACGCACTTCATATGTCTGCGAATCAACCTCAATCACTGGTTGGTAATCATTGAGTACCATGTCAGCTTTTTTGATGTTACGGCAGTCTTTGACAGTGCTAATCATACTTTGCAGCCCCAGTTCTTCGTGGACACCCGCCTGATAAGCTGCGCCAGACATAAAGGTCATCGTTGTGGCGAATTTAGCCTTACCGAACGCACCGAACATCGGGCGGTAATGCACCGGCTGTGGTGTTGGAATGCTTGCATTGGGGTCACCCATCGGTGCCGCAATAATCATCCCGCCTTTAATGATCAGGCTGGGCTTCGCACCAAAGAACGCTGGTTTCCATAATACCAGGTCAGCCAGCTTGCCCGCTTCTACTGAACCTACTTCATGTGCAATACCGTGGGTAATCGCCGGATTAATTGTGTATTTCGCGACATAACGTTTGGCGCGAAAATTATCGTGGCTGGCCGGATCAGGTGCCAGATTACCGCGTTGTACTTTCATTTTATGTGCAGTCTGCCAGGTGCGGGTAATCACTTCACCAACACGGCCCATCGCTTGTGAGTCTGAAGCAATCATCGAAAATGCACCAAGATCATGCAAGATATCTTCAGCAGCAATGGTTTCACGGCGGATACGACTCTCCGCAAATGCGACATCCTCAGCAATAGCGGGAGATAAGTGATGACAAACCATCAGCATATCAAGGTGCTCATCCACGGTGTTAATCGTATAAGGTCGGGTCGGATTGGTCGAAGAGGGCAGGATATTAGCCTGTCCTGCGGCTTTGATAATGTCCGGAGCATGACCACCACCGGCTCCTTCGGTGTGATAGGTGTGAATGGTGCGGCCTTTCATCGCTGCCAGCGTATCTTCGAGGAAGCCGGATTCATTGAGCGTATCGGTGTGAATAGCGACCTGCACATCCATTTCATCCGCTACCGTCAGGCAATTATCAATCGAGGCCGGTGTCGTGCCCCAGTCTTCATGTAGTTTTAGGCCAATCGCCCCGGCGGCGATTTGTTCACGCAAAGGGTTCGGCAGACTGGCATTACCTTTACCGAGTAAACCGATATTCATCGGTAGCTCATCAGCAGCTTCCAGCATGCGGTGTATATTCCATGGCCCCGGCGTACATGTCGTGGCATTGGTGCCGGTAGCTGGCCCCGTACCACCCCCCAGCATAGTGGTTACCCCGGACATGAGTGCTTCATCAACCTGTTGTGGACAGATGAAATGGATGTGGGAATCGACCCCGCCGGCAGTGATGATATGACCTTCGCCAGCGATGACTTCGCTGCCCGGGCCTACGACTATATTGACCCCGGCTTGTGTGTCCGGGTTGCCTGCCTTGCCGATACCTGTGATGCGTCCTGCTTTAATACCGATGTCAGCTTTAACAATTCCCCAGTGGTCAAGAATCAATGCATTGGTAATCACCAGATCGACGACTTCCGCACTATCCCGCTGGCATTGTCCCATACCGTCACGGATTACTTTGCCGCCGCCAAATTTAACTTCATCACCATAGACAGTGTGGTCGTTTTCCACCTGGATAAACAATTCTGTATCACCGAGACGCACGCGGTCGCCGGTGGTGGGGCCATACATTTCGGCATAGGCCTGTCTGCTAATCATTACCATATCGTGCTCTCCTTAAAGTTGACCCATGATTTTGCCCTGAAAGCCGTAGACTTCACGGCTGCCAGCGTAAGCCACCAACTCCACCTCACGCGTCTGACCCGGTTCAAAGCGCACGGCGGTACCGGCGGGAATATTGAGGCGAAACCCTCTGCTTTTTTCACGGGGAAAGTCGAGGGCATTATTACTTTCATAAAAATGATAATGTGAGCCAACCTGGATGGGCCGGTCGCCGGTATTAGCCACGGTGAGCACCACAGTTTCACGACCTGCATTCAGTTCGATTTCGCCAGCGGCAGGGATGATTTGTCCGGGGATCATGCGAGTACCTTCTGTATTTTGGGGAAGTGGCCGCTAGGGTTAAATAATCGGATCATGTACAGTCACCAGTTTGGTGCCGTCGGGGAAGGTTGCTTCGACCTGGACATCGTGGATCATTTCAGCAATGCCATCCATCACATCGTCACTATTTAGTAAAGTACGGCCGTAATCCATTAGTTCGGCGACCGTGCGACCATCGCGGGCACCTTCGAGGATGGCGCAGCTTATAAAAGCTATGGCTTCAGGGTAGTTGAGTTTTACGCCTCTGTCTTTGCGTCTTTCCGCTAGTAATCCAGCGGTGAACAGCATTAACTTGTCTTTCTCACGGGGGGTTAGTTCCATCAATATCCTCCTAAGTATTCCAAATGCGGGGTGCTACTGCGCTACGCCCGGTAATTAATGGCCGGATCGATTGCCAGCATGTTCGCAATAAGCGATGGGCTTCTGCGGTGCTCTTGCCGAGATAACGCACAATCAACACATCATTCATTAGGGTCACTCCGGCATAACCCTGTTGTAAAGGACTATCGCAGCATTGTCGGGCCAGCTCCAATAAGTCCTTGTTTGCCGGGGTGGCTAATAAGGTGGCCATCACCGGTTGCTTCCGTAAGCCTGCGCTGCCCTGTAAATCCTGTTTGTTTTCAATCATCAGGCGATCAATAAATAAGGGCTGTCCATCACGGTATAATTGCGTACTCAATATGAGGTTGCC
>CANNZV010006515.1:0-17375 GCA_947561585.1 Caprella mutica | reverse complement strand
GACTCTTTTCTCTGATAGTACATCATCACAGTGACTCTTTTCTCTGATAGTACATCTTCACAGTGACTCTTTTCTCTGATAGTACATCATCACAGTGACTCTTTTCTCTAATAGTACATCATCACAGTGACTCTTTTCTCTGATAGTACATCTTCACAGTGACTCTTTTCTCTGATAGTACATCTTCACAGTGACTCTTTTCTCTGATAGTACATTATCACAGTGACTCTTTTCTCTGATAGTACATCATCACAGTGACTCTTTTTTCTGATAGTACATCATCACAGTGACTCTTTTCTCTGATAGTACATCATCACAGTGACTCTTTTTTCTCTGATAGTACATTATCACAGTGACTCTTCTCTCTGATAGTACATCATCACAGTGACTCTTTTCTCTGATAGTAAATCATCACAGTGACTCTTTTCTCTGATAGTACATCATCACAGTGACTCTTTTCTCTAATAGTACATCATCACAGTGACTCTTTTCTCTGATAGTACATCTTCACAGTGACTCTTTTCTCTGATAGTACATCTTCACAGTGACTCTTTTCTCTGATAGTACATTATCACAGTGACTCTTTTCTCTGATAGTACATCATCACAGTGACTCTTTTTTCTGATAGTACATCATCACAGTGGCTCTTTTCTCTGATAGTACATCATCACAGTGACTCTTTTCTCTGATAGTACATTATCACAGTGACTCTTTTCTCTGATAGTACATCATCACAGTGACTCTTTTCTCTGATAGTACATCATCACAGTGACTCTTTTCTCTAATAGTACATCATCAAAGTGACTCTTTCCTCTGATAGTACATCATCACAGTGACTCTTTTCTCTGATAGTACATCATCACAGTGACTCTTTTCTCTGATAGTACATCATCACAGAGCCTCTTTTCTCTTATAGTACATCTTCACAGTGACTCTTTCCTCTGATAGTACATCATCACAGTGACTCTTTTCTCTGATAGTACATCATCACAGTGACTCTTTTCTCAGATAGTACATCATCACAGTGACTCTTTTCTCTGATAGTACATCATCACAGTGCCTCTTTTCTCTTATAGTACATCTTCACAGTGACTCTTTCCTCTGATAGTACATCATCACAGTGACTCTTTTCTCTTATAGTACATCTTCACAGTGACTCTTTTCTCTGATAGTACATCATCACAGTGACTCTTTTCTCTGATAGTACATTATCACAGTGACTCTTTTCTCTGATAGTACATCATCACAGTGACTCTTTTCTCTGATAGTACATTATCACAGTGACTCTTTTCTCTGATAGTACATCATCACAGTGACTCTTTTCTCTGATAATACAACATCACAGTGACTCTTTTCTCTGATAGTACATCATCACAGTGACTCTTTTCTCAGATAGTACATCATCACATTGACTCTTTTATCAGATAGTACATCATCACAGTGACTATTTTCTCTGATAGTACATCATCACAGTGACTCTTTTCTCTGATAGTACATCTTCACAGTGACTCTTTTCTCTGATAGTACATCATCACAGTGACTCTTTTCTCTAATAATACATCATCACAGTGACTCTTTTCTCTGATATTACATCTTCACAGTGACTCTTTTCTCTGATAGTACATCTTCACAGTGACTCTTTTCTCTGATAGTACATTATCACAGTGACTCTTTTCTCTGATAGTACATTATCACAGTGACTCTTTTCTCTGATAGTACATTATCACAGTGACTCTTTTCTCTGATAGTACATCATCACAGTGACTCTTTTCTCTGATAGTACATCATCACAGTGACTCTTTTCTCTGATAGTACATTATCACAGTGACTCTTTTCTCTGATAGTACATCATCACAGTGACTCTTTTCTCTGATAGTACATCATCACAGTGACTCTTTTCTTTGATAGTACATTATCACAGTGACTCTTTTCTCTGATAGTACATCATCACAGTGACTCTTTTCTCTGATAGTACATCATCACAGTGACTCTTTTCTCAGATAGTACATCATCCCATTGACTCTTTTCTCAGATAGTACATCATCACAGTGACTCTTTTCTCTGATAGTACATCATCACAGTGACTCTTTTCTCTGATAGTACATCTTCACAGTGACTCTTTTCTCTGATAGTACATCATCACAGTGACTCTTTTCTCTGATAGTACATCATCACAGTGACTCTTTTCTCTGATAGTACATCTTCACAGTGACTCTTTTCTCTGTTAGTACATCTTCACAGTGACTCTTTTCTCTGATAGTACATTATCACAGTGACTCTTTCTCTGATAGTACATCATCACAGTGACTCTTTTTTCTGATAGTACATCATCACAGTGACTCTTTTCTCTGATAGTACATCATCACAATGACTCTTTTTTCTCTGATAGTACATTATCACAGTGACTCTTTTCTCTGATAGTACATCATCACACTGACTCTTTTCTCTGATAGTACATCATCACAGTGACTCTTTTCTCTGATAGTACATCATCACAGTGACTCTTTTCTCTAATAGTACATCATCACAGTGACTCTTTTCTCTGATAGTACATCTTCACAGTGACTCTTTTCTCTGATAGTACATCTTCACAGTGACTCTTTTCTCTGATAGTACATCATCACAGTTACTCTTTTCTCTGATAGTACATCATCACAGTGACTCTTTTCTCTGATAGTACATCATCACAGTGCCTCTTTTCTCTTATAGTACATCTTCACAGTGACTCTTTCCTCTGATAGTACATCATCACAGTGACTCTTTTCTCTGATAGTACATCATCACAGTGACTCTTTTCTCAGATAGTACATCATCACAGTGACTCTTTTCTCTGATAGTACATCATCACAGTGCCTCTTTTCTCTTATAGTACATCTTCACAGTGACTCTTTTCTCTGATAGTACATCATCACAGTGACTCTTTTCTCTGATAGTACATTATCACAGTGACTCTTTTCTCTGATAGTACATCATCACAGTGACTCTTTTCTCTGATAGTACATCATCACAGTGACTCTTTTCTCTAATAGTACATCATCACAGTGACTCTTTCCTCTGATAGTACATCATCACAGTGACTCTTTTCTCTGATAGTACATCATCACAGTGACTCTTTTCTCTGATAGTACATCATCACAATGCCTCTTTTCTCTTATAGTACATCTTCACAGTGACTCTTTCCTCTGATAGTACATCATCACAGTGACTCTTTTCTCTGATAGTACATCTTCACAGTGACTCTTTTCTCTGATAGTACATCTTCACAGTGACTCTTTTCTCTGATAGTACATCTTCACAGTGACTCTTATCTCTGATAGTACATCTTCACAGTGACTCTTTCCTCTGATAGGACATCTTCACAGTGACTCTTTTCTCTGATAGTACATCATAACAGTGACTCTTTTCTCTTATAGTACATCTTCACAGTGACTCTTTTCTATAATAGTACATCATCACAGTGACTCTTTTCTTTCATAATACATCTTCACAGTGACTCTTTTCTCTGATAGTACATCATCACAGTGACTCTTTTCTCTGATAGTACATCATCACAGTGACTCTTTTCTCTGATAATACATCTTCACAGTGACTCTTTTCTCTGATAGTACATCATCACAGTGACTCTTTTCTCTGATAGTACATCATCACAGTGACTCTTTTCTCTGATAGTACATCATCACAGTGACACTTTTCTCTGATAGTACATCATCACAGTGACTCTTTTCTCTGATAGTATATCATCACAGTGACTCTTTTCTCTGATAGTACATCATCACAGTGACTCTTTTCTCTGATAGTTTATCATCACAGTGACTCTTTTTTCTGATAGTATATCATCACAGTGACTCTTTTCTCTGATAGTACATCATCACAGTGACTCTTTTCTCTGATAGTTTATCATCACAGTGACTCTTTTCTCTGATAGTACATCTTCACAGTGACTCTTATCTCTGATAGTACATCTTCACAGTGACTCTTTCCTCTGATAGGACATCTTCACAGTGACTCTTTTCTCTGATAGTACATCATAACAGTGACTCTTTTCTTTCATAGTACATCTTCACAGTGACTCTTTTCTCTGATAGTACATCATCACAGTGACTCTTTTCTCTGATAGTATATCTTCACAGTGACTCTTTTCTCTGATAGTACATTATCACAGTGACTCTTTTCTCTGATAGTACATCATCACAGTGACTCTTTTTTCTGATAGTACATCATCACAGTGGCTCTTTTCTCTGATAGTACATCATCACAGTGACTCTTTTCTCTGATAGTACATTATCACACTGACTCTTTTCTCTGATAGTACATCATCACAGTGACTCTTTTCTCTGATAGTACATCATCACAGTGACTCTTTTCTCTAATAGTACATCATCAAAGTGACTCTTTCCTCTGATAGTACATCATCACAGTGACTCTTTTCTCTGATAGTACATCATCACAGTGACTCTTTTCTCTGATAGTACATCATCACAGAGCCTCTTTTCTCTTATAGTACATCTTCACAGTGACTCTTTCCTCTGATAGTACATCATCACAGTGACTCTTTTCTCTGATAGTACATCATCACAGTGACTCTTTTCTCAGATAGTACATCATCACAGTGACTCTTTTCTCTGATAGTACATCATCACAGTGCCTCTTTTCTCTTATAGTACATCTTCACAGTGACTCTTTCCTCTGATAGTACATCATCACAGTGACTCTTTTCTCTTATAGTACATCTTCACAGTGACTCTTTTCTCTGATAGTACATCATCACAGTGACTCTTTTCTCTGATAGTACATTATCACAGTGACTCTTTTCTCTGATTGTACATCATCACAGTGACTCTTTTCTCTGATAGTACATCATCACAGTGACTCTTTTCTCTAATAGTACATCATCACAGTGACTCTTTCCTCTGATAGTACATCATCACAGTGACTCTTTTCTCTGATAGTACATCATCACAGTGACTCTTTTCTCTGATAGTACATCATCACAGTGCCTCTTTTCTCTTATAGTACATCTTCACAGTGACTCTTTCCTCTGATAGTACATCATCACAGTGACTCTTTTCTCTGATAGTACATCTTCACAGTGACTCTTTTCTCTGATAGTACATCATCACAGTGACTCTTTTCTCTGATAGTACATCTTCACAGTGACTCTTATCTCTGATAGTACATCTTCACAGTGACTCTTTCCTCTGATAGGACATCTTCACAGTGACTCTTTTCTCTGATAGTACATCATAACAGTGACTCTTTTCTCTTATAGTACATCTTCACAGTGACTCTTTTCTATAATAGTACATCATCACAGTGACTCTTTTCTTTCATAGTACATCTTCACAGTGACTCTTTTCTCTGATAGTACATCATCACAGTGACTCTTTTCTCTGATAGTACATCATCACAGTGACTCTTTTCTCTGATAATACATCTTCACAGTGACTCTTTTCTCTGATAGTACATCATCACAGTGACTCTTTTCTCTGATAGTACATCATCACAGTGACTCTTTTCTCTGATAGTACATCATCACAGTGACTCTTTTCTCTGATAGTACATCATCACAGTGACTCTTTTCTCTGATAGTACATCATCACAGTGACTCTTTCTCTGATAGTACATCATCACAGTGACTCTTTTCTCTGATAGTACATCATCACAGTGACTCTTTTCTCTGATAGTACATCATCACAGTGACTCTTTTATCTGATAGTACATCATCACAGTGACTCTTTTCTCTGATAGTACATCATCACAGTGACTCTTTTCTCTGATAGTACATCATCACAGTGACTCTTTTCTCTGATAGTACATCATCACAGTGACTATTTCCTCGGATAGTAGTCAGTAAAAGCAAAAGTGTATGAATCATTTCAATTGAGTACTGCATGTAATTCTTCAGACTCATATAATAGTAGCCTCTCTGCTGATATTTGATTTATTTCCTCTAACTGTCCAAGAACGAATTTAACATATGATGTCATTGTAAAATATTAGAGTTTTTAGAATAATAATCTAGGATCAAAACTCCTCTGATCTCTGAAAATGAAGGATAAGATTTTATCTAAAGGTTTCAAACATTTCCTGATCATATCTTTGATTTGGATTTATCTGATATAATACAAAGTAATTATATATAAATTATATTCCATAAGTTTACTGGTTTATCGTATTATTTCCCTTACTAAAGCCATTTTTCTATAAAAATAAACCGTATAAGTTATGACTCATAAAAACAGTACTAAAATAAATTGTAAATCAACATTATTCATTATTAGGAATTAATGTGAATATATTATTGATGAAGACGTATGCCATTATTATTATTTACTCTCCACATTGTATGGGATTGTTATGTTGGCCATTGGGAATAATAATAAGAGAAGAATAGCAATGCAGTAAATAATAAAATGATGGGTAGACTAGTAATATTCTACCATTCTCATTATTGTAAAAAGAGTATTTTTTCTGTCTAAGATTGATTCACAAAAATATAAAATTAGTGCTATCCACTAACAAAATTTCTCTGTAAAACGATATTCCTAGAAAATGTACCCTTTCCATAAAAGGAAGAACAGAGAAAAGTCATCGCATTACTGGATTAATATAATGTGTAATAACATTCTTATTATATGAAAGGTATTGGCTAATAAATGATAACATATCATTGATAATCAAGGCTCTGATTGGATTATTATTGCAACCTAATGATTATTTGTATTATGACAGAAATGATACATCATAATCAAGACGAAAGAGTCTTGTACTGTGAATAGACTTCACTTCATCACTGTGAATAATGTAACTCAAGTTAGAATTAATTCACAGCATAGAAATTATTGGAGAAATACTGGACTTCCAGCTTAGTGCTTTATGACACACTAGTAAAATAATTTGTGACACTCAGGTGTTCATCCAATAAACTTTGACACAAAAACGTGACAATTAAGGGTATCATACTAAAATATTGATTTAAGGTAAACTAGATCATGTGTGAGCGGCAGAGCGCATACCTTCGCCACCGCTTTGACCCGTTCTCTCCCAAAATTTAATTTACTGCTAACTGAATGATGACTAATTGTCCCACCAAGTTTCATGCAATAAGGTTCAATAATTTTTGACTTATTGAATTATAAATGACCTTGATCTTGACCTTAGACTGGATCGCTCACAAAATTCTACCAGATGGTTCCTGGACATTGACCAATTGTACCATCAAATTTCAGACAATTTTTTTGAATACTTTTTGAGTTGTTGAGTTACAAATGGCCTTGACCTTGATTTTTAACCTTTGACCACCAAGTTGCGTGCAATATGGTTCAATACTTTTTAAGATAAAATGACCATGACCTTGAACTTTCACCAGGTTGCTACCAAAATTCTACTAGCTGGTCACTGGACATTGACCAATCGTTTCACCAAATTTCAGGCAATTTGTTTTAACACTTTTTCAGTTAAGCGAATAACAATATGATAAATAAATAAATAAATAAACGAATAAATGACGGCTATAATATAACCTTCCTGCATTCTGCGAAGGTAACTACGACAAAATTGGATAATCGTTATCATTTATTTTCATTGGTATTCATGATGCCTGCATGTATCATGTCACTTTAGTGTTTCAATATTAATGATCCTTTGTTAAAATAATGGGGGTAATTTCAATAGACTCAATAGACTTATACTATAAGTATAGTGCATCGAACTGGAATGCTGAGACACTAAAGTGCATCACACTGAAATCTTTCAAGCTGTTTAAATAAATAAATACATCAAAAGTATAGTTGATGCACTTTAATGTCACGTTTTTGTGCAAAATTATTACGGTAAATATGAGGTGTGTCAATACACCAGACAATGTATTGAGGGAAATAGGATAACTGATAGATTTAGTTACTTTGGTAATTAATCTTTTGGAAATTAAAATATTGATGTATTACGTTTAAACCTCACCTTTAGTGAAGATATTATGTTTTTTAGGAACAATTATATTTTGTTGTTATAATTACACAGTAAACAAATTTAGTTTGAAGATTATTTATTAAAGGAGAATACAAAAATATTCAAAATCTTCATTCTCATAATATCGGATATATTTCATTTCATTTCAGATGTGACTTAATTTGACAGCTTACATGAAACCCCAAAAATAAACACTTTGTCGTAACAAACAAATTATCAAAAAATTCGTTATCGAGATATTGAAACTCTGATTCTAGAGCAATTTTTGAATTACCTAAGGAATTACCTAGGGAATTACCTAGGGATTTACCTAGGGAATTACCTAGGGAATTACCTAAGGATTTACCTAGGGAATTACCTAGGGAATTACCTAGGGAATTACCTAAGGATTTACCTAGGGAATTACCTAGGGAATTACCTAAGGATTTACCTAGCGATTTACCTAGGGATTTACCTAGGGAATTACCTAAGGAATTACCTTGGGATTTACCTAGGGAATTACCTAGGGAATTACCTAGGGATTTACACAGGGATTTACCTAGGGAATTACCAAAGGATTTACCTAGGGAATTACCTAGGGATTTACCTAAGGATTTACCTAGGGATTTACCTAGGGAATTACCTAGGGAATTACCTAGGGATTTACCTAGGGAATTACCTAGGGAATTTCACTCAAAACGAACATTGTTTCACGAAAATCTAAATGATCAAAACTGCTTCGTTTTCAAGATTCTGACATTTAAAGTTTTAAGAGGACTCCTACCTAGATATCACAATTTTTTTTCCTAACAGATGGTTATTTGTGGAATATATAACATATCAGACCTTGATAATTATTATAATGTTATTAAATTTACAACAATTGTTAGAAGTGTTTGCCTCCAGCTTCAGATCTGACACCTCATCCAAAGAGACTCTTGTAAGCGAGAAACTAACTAATCGCCAAAACTAAGCATTTTTGTCAGTAGTCAGGGTTAAAATATCTTGATAACGTAAATTTTCTTGAACATTTTGTTATTCTTGGAAAAAAAATCATACGTATTTTTCAATGCAATCTGTCGAATTTGGTCGAAACTGAAATGAAACACCCTGTAATCAGGAAAAAATTACTTTTGGTAAAGCTTCAGGAGATAAAATGTCATCATAAATCACGATCGGCGAATCAATATTTATTTTTCAATGATTATTATTTTATATTAGCTATCCTAAGATGACAATAAATTAATTAATTAAAATCTCAAAATACATATAAGTAATACATAGTGTGATTACCCATGTTTATCTATCATAATTTATTGCAGTTCCATGTTTTGTTTGTGTCTGATGATATACTAGATTAAGATTGATAGTGTGAACGGGGCTCACACCTCAATAGAAGATGGCCACTGCAACACAATAACTAAATTCTCAACAGAGAGTGAATATAAATACAATAATTCAGTCTCTCTGCATACAGAGTGTTTAGTTAATGGCTCACATGCAAATACAGTAAATCACGCATTGTATATAATGCTTCTGAATGTAATGAACAGTGAATTGAATAGCCTAATGCTATTGTATTTAGAGTGTATCGAGTTTCTTAGTGAGTTCTAAATTCTGAAGGAACATAGGCATTTAAATTAATGATTCGATATCCACAAATTGAATCTGTTCAATTGTTCCAAAAATTATCGGTGCCTAAGCAAAGTATATATTATCGGGCTTCTGAACTAATGGTCACGTATGTCAAATATAAATAGACCATATACTTCTATTGTATATATAGGCTGTAATCTATAAGTGTTTAGATTCGGAGAAGATATTCAGATATTATTCAGATATTATTAATGAGGATCTTTATTGGTTCGAGGTGTATAAGAGGAAGAGCAGTATAAAAACCTTATTTTAATCTCCTACACAGTACAGAGAACCAATTACTTCTGCGCCTGTCATTTTCACACTATCTGAAATTAAACTCAGATAAATGTCATTGCAATAGAGTGATATAATGTAATATGCAATATTATTAATATAATGGATAAGCTAAAGCCTATTTATACAGTATATTTTTTGTGCAGAAAATACTTCAGTCGCAAAATATTTTTTCAATATATTACTTCATCTTTAGATCACATTAGATCACATTAATAACATTAAATCATATTAGAAATCTATAAACTCATCATTGATAATTAAATGAAACCAGTATCTTGTATGTGTGCAGAAAATAACATTTTGTAATTTACATAGCTATACGTTAGCAATTTGCAAAGAGTGCTACTAAAAATATTTCAATTAAACCCTAGTTAATTGAAAGTAAAATAAAAGAAGATGCTCTGTTCCAATTAGCATAATATTCCATTATCCTGAAATAGAATAGTCAGTTCAGTCGACAAAATCTACCGAATATTCGCGACTCTCACGAACCGCCTACAAATTTTATAGGGCCTAACCATATTTAAAATGACATTAGTCCTCTTTCATAATTAGAAAGAGGTTGCATGTTTTTCTTTCTTTTTACAGAAAATATTTGTCATTGTATAACATTTAAGGAATTTAGTGATTCTATAAGTAATGCAGAGGAAATATTGTCCAATAGCTTAAATATTCTTCAAACTTTCGGAACAAAATACATTATTATATGATTTTCAACTATAATAATAATTTGTATTATCATCATTATGTAGGACAGACAGTCATGCTGTTTTCTAGGTTGATGGTCAATAGGCAGATGGTTTATGTGGTGAGGTCATACCCCTTTAGGAGTACAATCCAGGTCAATGGAGACCGTATTCCAGGAACTAAATGGCGATGCAGTGGTCTATATTGGGAAGAGAATTATAACCAGATAAACGTGACTCATCACTTCTATAACTGATGGTTATAGCACATATCTTTAGAATAAAGTGTGCCATTTAATTACCAGCTGTTATCCAAGGCTTTTAAATGTGACAATAGGGAAGAAGTATAGTTGATAAATAATACCGAAAAGTTATGATGTGGTCGTATAAAATTAAATGGGCTTGCTCTCAAGCTTTAGTAGCCTCACCATATTTTTCATAATGGGACATGAATAATCATAAGTCATACAATATGTATACATGTATGTAACCTCTACTGAAAGATATAAATTTACTGATGTTAATATGATATTTTTTTAGAATGAATGTGGTTCAAACATAAATTACGGCAAGACAGAGTGATATTATTAAGTTCTCGTAAATATTATTCCTCTGTTGATGGACATTGTCATTTAGTCTGTCGCTGCAGCTAAAACACGTGTGAAGTTCTTCCTCTCTGTTCATCGGCCTGCCTTTGTACTGCCGTGATTTGTAACTGTTTGTTTTATTGTAAAGAGGATATTGTGTTTGACACTGTGAAGGTACCGAGAAGCTTTTAAGCTAATCACTCCTGAACAAAGACCAGATTGCCTGAGGTTAGGATACAAAAAGTAGAAAAGGTAGGGAGATAAACGATGGTATTAAATGGCAGTGAAGGGGTAATCGTTCACCACCTACAAATGCGCACAAAGATAAATAGTTAACAAAAAGTCATGTGAAATTTGTAAATGAGTGATCGCATGTGAGTATCCATAGTTATTTATTATATTATTTTATAGAAATATAATTTATATTTGTAAATAGTTTTGTAAATTAGCATAGTATTTAAAAAAAATATATAAAGTTTTCGATATGATACCTAGCTATATTATCGATAGTATTTGATACATCCAAAAGTTAGTAAAATAAAAAATATTGAAATAAAAATTGTTTACTGTTATGAACAATAATAAAAATAAAATCAACAGAAGGTTATATATTTTTAAGTTATGAAATAAGACTTAAAAGAAATGTATTCATTAATAAAAGTAAGTTAATAATCGCATGTTTCTTTGAATAGAGAATCAGATTATTCAGTGAGATAATCATATCCAATTTATCGCCCCCCATTCAATGTATTCCAGTCTGGCCTATCCGAGCCAATATCCTAATTATGCCTGGAAATTCTCAACAACGACTGGAACAGCGCTGAGAGTCTTGCGAGACTATACAATGAGCATAGTATAATATAGGTAGTAAATATGCTAGGTATTGCACAGCATCTTAGCCAATTGGAACTAAATTTAGCCGTGTAATTGGATAAAAAGCCAATGTTATTGAAGTGGATATTTAAAATTACAGAACATGTAATTATGTACTATAGATCCGAGTAATCAAACTGAGTTGGTTTGTATTAAAAATGTCTTTAAAGCTATCGAATTTACGAGATTATGTAATTTATCCTGTATCGATAAAGTTTCTGGTTGCTTTAATAGGAAGGTATAAATAGGTATAAGTATATAAGTAATTTTTATAAAGTCAGTTTTAGTGACAATTGATATTCCATATTTGATGATATATTGCGATTAAATTAAACCATATTTTACAAAATTCACACTCTTTCATAAATACAATTCATATTGCTATTATATAGTGAATGCAGTATAATTTCTCTACAGTGGACTCCTCTATAGTGATTGTAGAATCCTGAGTAAGAAAACTACCCCGAATTGTGAACAGTATAGTCTGCCATGAATGGCCATCAGTTTTTAGAAAACTAATGGCCATTTCAGGGCAAACTAAAAAATTTTTTATCCAAATTCGGAGTAGATTTTTTATATAGGGCCTTACATTCACTATAGAGGAGTCCACTGTAGAGGAATTCTACTGTAGTTACAATTTTCATTATGCGACCCACATTGCTCTTGAAAATATACCGCGTCGATATCAAACACTACAAATGAATTTGAAGTTCTGCTACTAAAGTAAAGGAGTATTGGCTGCTACCTGATGAAATATGAGCTGCTTTTTCAGCTACAACAACCGCTGCTGACATGCCAGTCACTAAAAAACATCGCTTTTATGACCCAATATGGAGAGTTTCGAAATGTTGAATTGAAATTCGATAATTTAAAGTATGGTTCATTCACTTGTTGTAGTGTATAATTTCAATGCATTATAGTTATATATACATTTTGGGACTATACATACAAGCATGCAAAGATTCACGAAAATGAGTAGAAACATTTTACATAAATTGTAAAAGAGAATATTTTTCTTGCTATAAATGGGTTGTTATTCCATTGTGTTTTGTGCTTCTTAAAAAAGGATTCTCTTATCATTTGAAATTACTATAACAGAGGAACTAATTAGGAATTTCAATATTTGTGGAAACATTGTTATATAAATAATTTTAAAGTTAATTAATTAAACATGTGCGAGCCTCCAGGTTTTCTTACCTATTGTAATATATATTTTTGTCTCCACGAACTAGTCTTGTTACATCTAATGTTCATCTTGAAAGCAGAGTAGCATATTGCGACCGGACGAGATTATTATATCCATTGCATTATAATGAAATGGAACAAAATAGAGGTATCCAACTATGATAATATATGAGATTGTAAAATTAATAATAAGTTATGTATACCAGGACTTAATGGAGTACGGTTTTTACTCCAAATTTCAAATGTCCCCCTTTTTGGAAGACTAACCATTTGAGGAGGTCTAAAAGCTACCTAACTTCATGTATAAGGATCTATACCCTAATGTGGGGGATCGAATAGGAGAGTTCAAAGCCCCGTTACTTGATATATCAATCGATAGGAGGAATTGCATTTCCCTTGCAATTTGAGTGGGTAAGTGATCTGAAGAAGTTAGTCAAAATGTACCTTGTTAAAGAACTGTCCTGTTACTTCTCACGATGGATGAGTTAACAATTTATAAACTCAATATTGGCAAATGACATAAAAGACGACCTCGCTTTAGTCATAGTCTTTTAATTTATAATGAAAATAGGAACAAGTAACTGAAAAATGTTTTTGCAACTCGATATTATTTATGCTTCCAAGAATATTATCGATAGTTTCAAATTCTATATTTATTTTCAAACATTCGCATTTGTTTGGAATTATTTACTTGTCTATGTTATTACTGAAAGGAACCATAATTTATGCGTCGAAAACTAAATTAAAGGTATTACCAATTATTTTCCTAATGATAACGTAATGACTATCCAATATCAATAATAAAATCTTTCGAAAATCATACGGGAATTTACATAATAAATTTAAATTATAATAATTTTAAGTATATAATGACGTTTTTCCTCCACAAAGAAAAGATCCTTTCAAATGAATAAATATTGGCTTCTATATTTTCTTAATAAACTCTAGACTATGTCTCCAAATTGTAATTTCAAAACATTGCTCTACATTCATTACCACTGATTTGTATGCAATGCACTCTTCAAAGAATGCGCAGGCATCCAATGCAGTCAAGAGTCCAATTACTCAGATTTAACAAATTAACTTGATGTCAATAACTCGAAAACATTGTCAATGGACTTGGAATCACTTCAGAACTATGTTCGAACCTTATTGGTGAGAGTGGGAGTAGTACCCCAGGTAGCAACGATTCTCGGGCCAATGTTGTCCCAATAATGTCCCAATAATAGCCTAAGAAAAATTGCTACTTGGGGTGCTACTTGGATTAGAATATTATCTGAACTGTATTCTAGCTGTCTTATAATTAGAAAATTAAATGCAAATATGTGCTTTATATTTTGATTAATTGTGATTGATAAATTGATAAGAACTAGTTAATATTTTAAAATATACAACAATTAATAGAATCTTATTAATATAGAAAAAATGGATAGAAATTACATTCTCATATTTGTATTAAAAAAACATGAAAAATAAGATTTCGTTTGAACTACTTACATTTTATATCTTATTATATTATCATATCAAATTGAATTGATATTGTAATTAAACTGTATAAATTCAATGAGGAATTTTTTTATAATTGTTTACATTTACAAAATATAAACGGCGATTGGTATTTAGAACTCTGAGATTTACCAAAATATACTTGATTAAACTAACAAGTTCACAAAATGGGTGGAATACAAATTTAGTTAGAAAGTCGGTAGTGTAGCCATAAAAGATTATTCTTCTCAATATTCTACCATAAATTTCTCTCTGATTGAAGACTCAAAAGTAATAATATAAATAATGTAGTACATATAATATAGTATCTATACAATAGATAAAATTAAATATAATAATTGGGAGTTAAGGGTAGGTGGCCATGGAAAATTAACTTTTACTGATACATTATTTGATGAAATCTGAATATTTAATTAGGTAATATGATACACATTGTTTATCTAAATAATGATCATTAAAAAATGTAATATAATTTGATTTTGTTTATTTTGATCTAGTGAAAAATAGATCAAGTTTCTCAGGAGTCATTGTCGCCGTCTTGTTGTATTAATTCACGTTATTCTAATACAAAGAACATTTATATATGTGGGTGTAATAAAGCGCCATCTGTTTTATTTTCAGCCAAACTTATTTTCAGTAGTAAGACTTCTACTTTCTATGCAAATAGTTCGATTTAGATGAGATATTCCATAACTTAATCTAAGTGGGATTATCATTTTTCTCTTTTTTTTTATCATCACATAAACAGAAAGACAAAAGTAAGGGAATAATTTACATTATCATAAAAAATAATTTAATTTTAGTCAAATAATATTTGTAATCCAAATACTAATATTTTGTAAGTTGATGCAAATAACTTGTGAGTATTGAAACAGAGTGCAAATGTGTATGTGCGGTAACAATGTTTTTTCTAGAGTCAGTAATAGTTATTAGAAATAATTCTAATTAATTAAGAATATACGTATGGATATTTTTAGGGATTTGCAAATTGTTTGAAAAAACGATTTTAAATTTCCAAAAAAATATGCATTACTTTATTTTTAACTTAACATCTGCAAACTAGAGGTAATAAATGTCTTGTGTGTGCAAAATAAGCCTTTTTCTCAGGTAAAGTCTACCCTCAGATATATCTTTCCCTTCTCTTTTTAACCCCATAAAAACGCCCGCCTGCGTAATAGCTCAATAACTCAAACTACAAAATATTCCTCGACACGATTAGGAAAATCCTAAAAACGGACTTTCCAATTTTATTTCCTGTTCCATATAATTATTCATGGAAACTTTGGTCAGCCATTAAATATTTTTACGACACATCTTCCGTGTGAGAATCTCAAATAATTCATTATGGCTTAAGGTGAAGGAAATAATAGTGTGAGGGGCTAGAATTTAGTTGTTCTGAAACATTTATTGTTGTAAGCAAATAAAAAAAATAATTGGACTACCATAAACATTATCATTTATCTTAACTTGTTAAAGGGTCACTCAAGGCAGCTGTTTTGATTGTTACGATAAATAATGTTCCAATATAATGTTCCTCCTTTTTAAAAACTTATTATAGGATTGGAATGAATTGAGATAAATATAAAGATTTTTAATATATTACTGGAAAAATACTAGGAATACCAGAGGTACGTGTATAGAGAAGAACTTTCGGTTTAGGCACTACTTTGGGGCAATGGACAAATTTTACGATCATTTTTTTACGAAGGAAATCTTAAAAGTGAGCTTCACTTGAAAATGCTTAATGACTTAATATTTCTATCAGTTCAGCAAATTTGCACTAATTCCTTCAGATATTTTTAGTTTAATCATTATGGCGCACCAGTCCATAGGCGGATTTTATAAGACACAAACAAACTTTCAAACAAACAAAGTTATTGGAATGGAGTTTGGTGTTGAATGGCCCCCGAGAAGCCCTGGTCTTTTTTTTTCTTTCAGGCCATATCAAGAAAAATATCTTCAATACGCCACCTCCATGATTGGAAATACTTTTTCGGTGAATTGGGAGGAAATTTCTTGCATTGAAGAACAATCCACTAATCAGCGAAATAAAAGTATCAGCAAAGAGAAACAATTCGTATCAAACATGTTGAAGAGAACTGAAATCTTCATTAACATTTTCTATATATTCATATTTCCTCTCATTGAATACGGTAATAAATATTGAAGATTGTTATGTACTATCTCTGCTATGGATTGTATATGTTGTTCTTATCATCGAACATGTAAATATAGTTTAAAGTAAACAATAATCACATTTTCGGGAGTATATTGTAAACCGATTTGAAGTATTCAAATTACTACTAATACTATGAATTTCTAAAAAGTGACCACATTTTTTGGGAACACCCAAGCTAGTGTCCTATAAACTCCATTTGATATAATATATTTGTTTATATATGCTTTTGAAGATTTGTGCTATATCCGTTTTCTTCTCAATCCCCCCCCCCCCCCCAAAAAAAAAAAAAAGATTTGACGCCATCTGTTTTGATTAATTTATCATCAATAATTTAAGTCAATATATTTTGATTATACGTATCATTCCTTTCTTAGTTAGTAAATCTGTTATTCTGTGAGTGGCTATACAAGGTGGGCTAAATATGGAAGTAAATAAAAATGGAGATTATAATGAAACGAAAAATATAATTAACAGTTG
>CANNZV010006514.1:0-17382 GCA_947561585.1 Caprella mutica | reverse complement strand
TGTTATTGTTTTATTTACCTTAAGTATTACACTAAAATAATAAAATTAAAGTACTTTATACCATAAGTACTTAAAATTAACAATTTTTATTACATTTTGAAAGTATAATACTCCTCATTTGTCATCTTCTCATATTTATTAACATCAAAAGAATAGAGCGTTGCAGGTCTATGCCTTACATTTTTTTGTTTTTCATCATGTTTTATGAGCGGAATAGATTTAATTTTCTTTCTAAAATTAGCCTTGTCCATTTCGACGTCAAAAGCATATTCGTATAGTTGTTGCATTCTATTGAGTGTAAACTTCTCAGGCAACAATTCAAAACAAATAGGATCAGAGGAAAGCTTTTGTTTCAGAAGCTTGTAAGTAGAATCAATAATTAAATTATGATCAAAAGCAAGCTCTCCTACTTCATGGATCGGCACCCATTTTACAGCATTCGCCCAAGAAGAAGCCACAGCGTTTAAATCATCCATTTTGACCAATGCCAAATAAGCAGAAGTAATCACTCGACCTTGTGGATGTCGGTTGGGTGCGCCAAAGGTCTGAGCTTGATGCAATTCAATATTATCCAATTTGGTTAGTTCATAAAGAATTCGGCGAGCAGCTTCTGGCAAATCTTCGTCTGGATAGACCAAATCTCCTGGAATTGCCCATTTACCCGAAAATGGTTCTATTGCTCGTTTGATTAACAATACATTAATTGCCCCATCTTTATATCCAAATATCACAGAATCTAAAGAAAAGGAATAGGAAAAAAGTTTTTCAATTTCTATCTTAGCCATTATATATTATTTAAGTTCAAATTTTGTGGTTAATGCATCTATCATCACTTTAAAAGAGCCTTTTTCAGTAAGCCACTGATTATTCACATCTACAAATTTAAGCTTTTCTGAAGATATATAAAAATCAACTATTTTTGTCTCATTCGCAGTCAAAGATATTTTTTTGAAAGCTTTTAAGCGTTTATTAGCAGGAACAACAGAAGCGTATTCATCTGCTATGTATAACTGAACAACTTCTTTGACCGCTCGGCTGCTCTTATTGCTTACTTTCACTTCTATTTTGATAGAATCGCCTTCTATTAATGTTTTTGAACTCGTTTTTAAGTCTGAATAAACGAGTTGACTATAACTAAGTCCAAAACCAAAGTTCCACTGTGGGTTATAGGCATCAAATTTATTCGACTTTCCACGTGCAGTACTTTTAGGATGGTCATAAAACTCTAAGACACCATCATATCTAGGGTAGGTATACGGCAATTTTCCACTAAAGTTTTCTTCTCCAAAAAGCAATTGAACCAATGCCGTCCCACCATAATCGCCAGGCAAATAAGTTTGTACAATTGCTGCCGCTTCGTCTTCGATTGTTCGAATAATTCTTGGTCTTCCTTCTACTAAGACCAAAACCACAGGCTTTTTAGTGACATAAGCCAATTTTGCTAATTCAAGTTGTGCTGGATCTAAATTTAGAGAACGAATATCTCCAGGTTTTTCGGTAGAAGGATGCTCTCCCAAACACAAAACAATTACATCGCTCTGTTCTGCTTTGATAGTAAAATCATCAGGATTGACCAAACGACTCGTTTCAAAAGCATCTTCAACATACAATTCTGCACCTTGTGAAAACAAGCAATTTTCTTTGCCTAGTTTCTCTATAAAAGCTTCTTTAATATTTGGCACATTTTTACTATTATAAGAAGCATCTGCTCCCTGCCAAGTATGTGTCCAAGCTCCATTCAAAAAGATTAGATTATCAGCAGTAGGTCCAGCAATTAGGACTTTACTATTTTTGTTTAATGGTAATACATTATCTTTGTTTTTTAATAATGTAATAGATTCTAAAGCAGCACTCAAAGCTAAATCTTGATGCTTTTTACTTCCAAAATCAGGGTATTTTTTTGCTTGATTGCCATTCTTATCAAATAAACCAAGCAACATTTTTACTCTAAGAATTCTACGAACAGCATCATCCAGACGCTCTTTGGTAATTTTGCCTTCTTCTACCCCTTTGGTCATCAACTTGATGTACTCCTTGTACTGTGGATTGTAAGGAACCATACTCATGTCTACCCCCGCATTAAATCCTTTGACCACAGCATCATAAAGATCTTCGGCGGTACTATGAACGGTATGCAACATCACAAAATCCTCCCAATCTGAAACCGTAAAGCCTTGAAAACCCCATTCTTCTTTGAGCGTTTTTGTTAGTAAATTATAATTCATGTGCCCAGGAACTCCATTTACATCTCCACTATTAATCATTAAGGTTAATGCGCCTTGTTCAACAGCCGATTTAAAGGCAGGCAAATAAAGTTCTTTCATAAATTTTTCAGGAATCCAAGCCGTCGTTCGGTCACGACCACTTACAGGAGCACTATATCCTACAAAATGCTTTAGACAAGCGGCTACATGAAAAGGGTCAATCTTTCCTTTTCCTTGATAACCATTCACAATCGCATCTCCTAACTGAGTAGCCAAAAAGGGATCTTCTCCAAGGGTCTCGAAATGTCTCGACCAAAGTGGTGCTCTACCCAAATCAAGTACAGGAGAAAAATTCCAAGGAATCCCTGAAGCTCTTGTCTCATAAGCGACTACTTCTCCAAATTGTTCTGCCAACTGAGGATTCCAAGTAGCAGCCAAACCTATTTCTTGAGGAAAAAGCGTCCCACCAACCGTATACGTAACCCCATGTATGGCATCAATACCATAAATAATCGGTGCCTTTGTTTTTTTACTCAAAAAAGCTTCGTGTACATTTTTCATCACATACTCCCATTCTTCCAAAGTCAAGGTGTGACTTCCTACATTGAGAATAGAGCCCAAACCATAATCCACAACAGCTTCTTTCAATTTATCTGGATCAATCTGAATCGGTTCAATTACCTTGTCTTTCTCATCTCTTTTGAGTACTCCATCTAGTGTAATTTGACAGGTTTGACCAATTTTTTCTTTGAGGGTCATCTCCGAGAGGATTTGGTCAATTTTGCTTTCTATACTAGGATCACTTGTCTTCAAGGTCGATTGACAAGAGGCAAATGAAAACAATAAGGATAGTGTACCAATTAAAAAATAGCGATGTAACATTTCTTTGATTTTAATGATAAAAAATCAACATTATTACGAGATTTATCAGTATTTAGCTTCCATATAATTACCTTCCCTGTGACTTCGTGATCTATTCGTAATAACATCTAATAGTAAAAGTAATAAAAAATATTGTTACTTAGTGTACTTTTTACTAAAACTATTGTTTTACAAATATATGCATCCTAAAGACAAAATTTGGATAAAATGATCTTCCCCTATTACAAAATAAGATGCCAACCACTTAAAAAGTGACTGGCATCTTGTAAATTAAAAACTTGATAATAAAAGGACTAATTGGCAACATCAGCCATTGCATCCCCAAATTCCGCCTTTGACATCGGTTTCAAAGTTAAAACAGGCGTTTTTACTTTTTTCGTCGCTTTTACCTCTTGACTAGCAAACAAAATTTCTTTCCCTGTATCCAAAAAAGCGACCAAAACCACTTCTTCATTTAAAGGCACACTGCTAAAATTAACTTTTTGTTGTTGTATAACAGGATTCTCTGCAACTCTATTTCCTCTCATAAACACTGCACGACTCTTTAACATCAAGGCAACTCTAGGCGCATAAGATGTCAGTTCACCATCTACCGTTATCCCTTCGTTTGGCACACCTTCTATATGAACCAAAATATCAACAGGTTTTGGCGCAAAAGGCTCTCGAATAGGTTTATCAACATTGACCCAAACACCATCTACTATATTAGGATTCAAATAGGGCAGTTCTAAATCAAAGTATTCTTCTTCGTGAGTGTGGTAGGTATTTTTGCTCTTGTAACCAGGTTTATTGCCTGTAATGACATTCTTAGGGTTTACAGCTACTCTTATGGTTGTAATACTATCAATAACCGAAGAGGTCTTTACTTGAAGGTAAGAATTTGGATTAAAATCAGCATTTGCATTAGTCTCAACTGTTTCCTTGTTTTCAACAGCAGCTATGGGTTCAGAACGTTCTTGCAAACGCCAATCTACTGCGCCATTTGCCATTCGTTTGCCAAAATACAGTCCCATGCCTTTTTTATTTTTAGCTGTTTTGGTAGGCATTTTTATGCTGGCAGTTTTCCCCTTTTTTAACTCCAAAGGTTCTCCTTGAGCGGTAATTTTCAAGTTCAACATACCTCCTGTTTCCAAAACCTCTTCCCCTTCCATCGTGTGCAATTCTCCCAACAAAATATCTTTTGAAGTATAAAACTCTTTTAATTCTACCTTAATTGGTTCTTGAACAGCTTCTCCATCCAAATACATCAAATCTTCTCGCTTGATGTTAACAATCGTTCCTTCTTTCCCTTCTATTTCAATATTGGCAGCAGCAGCAATAGAAAACACTTGGGCTTTCTTAGACGCTCCAGCACAATACACTTTTTTGACTGCGGGGCTTTCATCAGAAGCAGCAACAATTGCTTTTTCGTCTTCCTTTTCTTCCGTTTTACTAATTGAGCTTGCTTTTTTAAGACTAGAACGGATTTTTAAGTGGACTTTATTTTGGTCATCCACTAGGGTGACTAGCTCTAATTGGTCCAACCGAATGCCTTGTTCTTTAAAAAATTGAACAAAAGGTGCCAAGCGATCTTCTCCAACGTCTCGACTTTCTCCATGCGCTCTAATTTCAATTTGAACAATTTCTTCCCCTTCGGGAACGTTTCCAAGCACAACTTGCAACATATTTTGAGTTTCTTCTGTTAGAGATTCAGTGGCACTAATACCCTCATAGTCAACTAACAAATTAGCTTCGGTGTAATTTTGAGCAATTGCTGAAGCGGCGAAACAAACAACAAAAGCACTTAATAATAAGATACGGTTAATCATAATAATAGAATTTTAAACAGATTAATTACTACTACATAATACCTAGATTAGCATTTGGTTACCATTTTTTATTAATAAAAAATTAAGGTTCTTTAACAGTCAAGTATACCTGCTTAATAAAACAAGTACTACAATCCTTTTTTAAGAAAAAAACAGTTGCCTTGTCTTCAATTATTATCAAAACATGACAGATAAAAAACAGTGTAAGTGTCCCTTTTTCTTACCTTTGTGCTTCCATTTGAATTTAATCATAATAAGATGTTAAAAGCTTACTTCGTTCTTCTTCTTGGAATCTATTTACCTTCATTCTTAGTTGCCCAAAGCTACGATATATGTGGCGATGGAATTGACAATGATAATGACGGACTAATCGACGAAGCCTGTCAGGCTTTTGAATGCGATGGAAGTTTATATCAATCGGCTAAAGATGGCAATGATTTTATTTTGTATCAGGTCAACACCAATCCTGTTCAGTTTATTCCTGTCACGAATCTGACCCAAAATGGCGTCACTGGCTCTTTCAATTCTTTGGCTTACAATCCTGTTGATAATCTAATGTATGGTATGGAAACCAACAATGCTCGTTTGTATCGAATAGATGCTGCGGGAACCGTTGAGTTTATGGGAAATGTAGCAGGTTTGAATACGTTTAAAAATGCAGGCACTTTTGATGCTTTGGGGAATTATTATGTTTTTGGAGACAATATTCTTAGAAAAGTTAATATTGATAATCTCACACATACTACGATTGGAGGCACAGGAACGTATGGCTCAGCAGACCTTGTTTTTAATCCAATCGACGAACAAATTTATGGTTGGAGTGGCAATCCTAAATTACTTTTCAAAATGGATCCGACAACGGGTGCACAAACAAAGGTTCCAGGAAATGCTCCCCTTGCCATCAACAGTTGGAGTTGGACGGGGGCACTGTATTTTAATCCTCAAGGCGATATTTTGGGCTATCAAGGCAATAAAATGTTTAAGGTAGATCCCAATACTGGAATTGGGCAATTGGTTGGAACAGGTTCCACTAAATCTAGTAATGATGGTTGTTCTTGTTCTTTTGGGGTAGAAATGACCAAAGCTGTTGCAGGAAGCTTTCAAGCTGGAGATACGATTACCTATACCTTTGAATTTTTTAATCAATCTTTTTACGACATCAATACACCTTTAGTTTTTGATGATGTTTTGACCAATGGCTTTCAATGGAGTTCCAATCCTTATAATCTCAATAATTTGGCTTTGTCTGGAAATACAGCAACATCAGGCAGCAACATCGCTCACTTTACAATAGACAGTTTACCCAAAGGAAGAACTTATTTTAGTATAGATGCGATTATTCCTTGTGATTATACGGCAACGAGTTATACAATCAAGCTATTTTGAGCAATTTACCCCTGCCTTTAAAGGACAGTATTAACTCTGATAATCCAAATACCTTAACGATTGGAGACCCAACCACTTTTGTCCTAAGTACTCCGCCTTTGAATATTAGCACCCAAACTACGAATATTGTTTGTGAGCAAAATACAGGAACGATTGAGTTAACCGTTACAGGGGGCGTTCAACCCTTGACCCTATTTATGGAGCAATGGGCAAAATAGTTTAATAGCCGACAACTTAGCAGAAGGAAATTATACCGTTAGCATTACAGGAGCAACGGGTTGTCAAGTTACCACTTCGGCTAGTATTATTACCGAACAAGTTGATGTAAGTACAAGCATTAGCACTCAAAATGTTCAGTGTAAAGATGGAGAAATGGTGCGGTACAAATTGACAGTAGCCTAGGTGGTTATGCGCCTTATCGTTATGCTTTAGACAATGGAGATTTTGGGAGTAACGCACAATTTTCAAATCTTGCAAGCGGCACCTATACACTCAAGACGAAAGATGCTTTTGGCTGTCGAGACGAAATTCAATTCACATTAAGAGAACCTTTGTTCAAATTAGAACTTCAAGCACCTCAAGATACAAGCATTCAAATTGGAGATATTGTCCTTGGAGCTGTTCTTCAAAATACCTTAACGCCAGTCTTGTACGAGTGGAGTCCTTCTATTGGGCTAAGTTGTACTGATTGTCAAACGCCTAGCATACAGGTTCCTGAAACGACGACTTATACGATCAAAGGAACAGATATTCAAGGCTGTTCTGATTCGACGGAATTTACGATAAAAGTAGACGAAGCAGTTCGAGTATTTATACCCAATGCTTTTAGTCCTAATAACGATGGTGAGAATGACATTTTAATGGTCTACAGTCCTGGCGATGTGCAGGAAGTAAAAGCCTTTCGAGTCTTTAGCCGTTGGGGAGAACTTGTTTTTGAACAAGAAAATTTCCCACCTAATTTTGAAGGCTATGGTTGGGACGGTCGTTTTAGAGGAGCTGAAATGAATACAGGCGTTTTTGTTTATTTTGCTGAGGTTTTATTAATTGATGGGCGCACCGAAATTTTGACTGGTGATGTCACTTTGTTTCGATAAAATGGCTCAATCGGAAGTTTTGTGGGAACTCAATATTTAGAACCCTTTTTAATCCTATGAATCTGGATATAAGTTTTAAGTAGAAAGTCGTAAATTGTTTATTATCAAAAGAAAATAGACGACTTTCTACTTAAAACTTACGACTCATATAGTTGGATAAAGGTGCTTCTTTTTTTTATGTCCACAAAACTTGCTACTAAACCGATAAAATCATCTCAAATAAGCAATCGGACGTTTTCCATACTGTTCTTCATAGATTTTAGAAAAATGAGAAACATTGGAAAAACCTACTTTGTAGGCAATTTCTGCAACGGTTGCGTATTTTTGTACTTCCAAATATTCACGGGCAACTTCCAATTTAATTAGCGTAAAATAGCGGTGTGGCGTTAAACCTGTTTGAGCTTTAATTTTTCGACGCAGTTGGCGTTCACTGATGTATAAATCAGCGGCAAGCCTTGTGATGGTAAATTGGCTGTTTCCAATTTCTTTCAAGACAATGGCTTCCAATTCTTTCAACCAAGCACCTTTTATGGGCGGTTCTTGTTCGTTTGGAGCAGCGGCTTCTGTAAAAATTTCTTCCGTTTGTGCGGATATATTTTTGCGCTCTTGATAATTTTGCAATAAATTTTGAATGCGTATCAACAATTCTTCGTGCGAAAATGGCTTTGTCAAATAATCATCCACCCCAATTCTTAAAGCAGATAATTTGTCTTTTTCAGCCGTTCGAGCGGTTAACATAATTACGGGCAACTTTCGCCACAGAGCATCCGCTTTTATTTGTGTTAGCAATTCAAAACCATCCATTTCTGGCATCATCACATCAGACACAATTAGATCAATAGCAAGCTTTTGTTCCAACAGTTTGATGGCATCTAGCCCATTCTCTGCTAGGTCTATGTGATAATTGGGGCTCAACAAATCGGCAATAAACAAGCGCATATCGGCATTGTCTTCTACAACTAAAATCCTTGCTTTCTTTGTTTCTACTCCTGCTTTTGCCTTCGTTTCTGTTGGCTCCGTCTCAACAATTGTTTCTATACTATTTTCTACCTGTACAATTGTGGCTTCGAGTTGCAATTTAAACCTACTTCCCTGCCCCAAAGTACTTTCTACACTTAGGCTCCCACCCAAAACTTGGGCAAATTCAAAAGCCAAAGCCAATCCAATCCCTACCCCTCCTTCTATACTAGCCGCTTTTGCTTTGGATTGATAATAACGATCAAAAATATAAGGCAAATCTTTCTCACTAATCCCTTGTCCCGAATCGACCAAGATCAAATCAAAAACAACACGTTCTTGAGTAGACGAAACTTCTTGAACAACTAATTCTATCTTTCCGCTCGATGTATATTTGAAGGCATTAGAAAGCAAATTATTAATAATCTTCTCCAGCTTATTTTCATCCAAAAGCAAAAACAAGCCTTGATCCAATTGATAATCTAATTCATAATTAATGCCTTTTAGTTCTGCTTCTACTTCAAATGCTTTGAATAGAGTTTCGATAAAAGAAAACAGTAAAACGCCTTTTAAATTAGGAGCAATATTATTCGCCTCTAATTTGGAGAGCAATAATATTTCTTTAATTAATTTTTCGAGTTGATTGCCATTCCGTTTCACCACTTCCAAGACTTGATCGACCTTTTGCCAATCCGTTCCATAATGGCGTTCTAAAATAGCATTTACAGGTCCTGTAATTAGAGTTAATGGCGTTCTTAATTCATGAGAAACATTCGCAAAAAATCGAGATTTAAGATCGTCCAAAGCTCTTAACTCATCTGCCTGTTGTTCAATCTTTTCGGTTCTCTTTAAGACTTCTTTTTCTAAAAATGCCTTTGACTGCCTTAATCGAATTTCTCGCCATCTAAAATAGGCTATTAAGAGTAGTACAAAAATAAAAAGCACACTTCCAATAAAAGCAAAAGTCAGATAAAAAGGCTTCTTAACTAGAATTGGTATTTCTAAATAAGACGACGACCAAATTCCGTTGTTCCCCTGTCCTTTTATTTTTAAAACATAGTCCCCTGCTGCCAAGCCATTGATACGAATAGAATTGGATTCTATAAAATTCCACTCTTTATCCAAGCCTTCAATTTGATAGGCATAGTGCTTTTTATAACCACTTTTAAAATCCAACAAGGCAAAAGAAAGCACAAAAAATCGGTCGGTATAATCCAATACTATTTCTTGTCTTTCGATCAAATCTTGAGTTCGATTCTCCAAGGCATCTGTTTCACTATTAAAGCATTGATAGTTAACAATTTCTAAGGGAATATCAGATAATGTTTTATTATAAAAATCAGAAGGATTAAATGCTACCACCCCACTAATTCCGCCAAAATAAAACCTACCATTTGAGGTTTTGTAAGCAGAAGGATGATTAAACTCTTCGTGCAAGATGCCATCGCTAGGCAAATACGTATTTACAATATGATTTTTGGGATTAAATCGCATCAAACCATAATCACTACTCATCCAAAAATTACTTTGTTCATCTTCTAAGATGGCATAGACGATATTGTGTGACAGTCCTTCTTTTGTGGTAAATTGCTCGTATTCCCCCCCTTCTAAATTTAGTTGGATAATCCCTCCGCCTCTAGTAGACAGCCAAAAAGCACCTTGTTTATCTTCATGAATACCTAAGATATATTCGTGTGGCAATTGAAAAGGCTTTTCATTTTTTTTACAATAATGGCGTTCTATTTTTTTTGCCGAGTTCATCAGATAAAGCCCCTGTGACGTTCCAATCCAAAGCCCTTGTTCATTCTCATACAAAGTAGTAATAATTGAATTTTCTAATGCCTTATAAGGATCCTCTGCTTTGTAAATTCCAAGCGAATCCATGCCTTCATCCAAATAAGCCAAACCTTTGGACGTTCCCAGCCAGATGCAATCTTTTTTATCTTTGTGCACCGCCCAGCCAATTTTCATACCTTGTTTTTTCTCCTTATCTTTTGCTTTATAGGTATAAGTTTTTTCTATTTTTAGGTTTTGGCTATTAATCTTTTTTAATTCTGATTCTACCGTACCTACCCAAATATATTTTCCATCAAGCGTCTTATACAAACTCCTCCCCAAGCTTTTTACTTCTTGTATTTTTCCTGTAGACAAGTTTTTCACTTCTGTGGTTATAATTCTATTGACAAACAAAGCGCTATCCTCTTGAATAGTCGTAATTGCACGAACTGTTTTTGAAGTAAAATGAGGTGTGAATTTATTTTCTTGATAAGAAATTTTTAAAATCCCTTCACTTGATTTTGCAATCCAAAGATTACTTTGTCGATCAATATATAAATCTTTTAAAGCTGTTCTTACGTCAAATTGTTCTTTATAAATACATTTTTGACTAGGATTATATATTCTCAAATTAAAACGATCAGAATAAATCGTACAGTTAAACAAACTCTCTTTGAGATAATCAGAATAAGGATAAATAACAATTGCATCTGACAAAAAATCAAACTGACTGTGCTTTTTTAAAGCTCCATTGACATTCCAAGACCAAATACTAGGCTCATCTTTTTCACCATCAACATAAGAAGTCAACCAAATCGTGTAGGCATCGGTACAAGTAATTAAACTAGAAATTTCTTTTACAATAGCAGCCTCCACAAAAACTCGATTGACAATTTGCCGTTTTTTGTCTAAGGCAATCAATTCATTTTCGCAATAAAGCCAGTCATACAACTTCCCTATTTTCAAATCATGGATAACATTATTTTTGTCGTGTTCATAAAAAAGCTCAAACTCTCCTTGCCCTTTATAAATATAAACTTCCCCTCTTGTTGTCAATAAATACAACCAGTCATTCGTGTCAGAAACTGAGATTTCATACAACTCGCTAATGTTGAAGGGTAAATTTGCTTTGGCTGCTTCGATTTTCTGAACTTCAAAGGTATTAATATTCACTAAATCAATGCCGCTAAATCTTCCCGAAAAACGATTGTTAAGAGAATGCCCCACCCATATATTAGAATCTGCATCTAAATAAATCTTATCTATAAAGTTGCTTTGTAGACCATTATCTTCTTTGGTTAAGACTTTAAATTGATAGCCATCATAGCGGTTTAGACCATACTGTGTTGCAAACCACATAAACCCCTTGGTATCTTGTAGAATAGAGCGCACAAAGCGATTCGACAGACCATCTTCTACAGAAATTTGCTCTGTTTTGAACAAGTAATCTTGACCATATAGAAGGCTGCTGTTGAGTAATAAGACTAAAAAGAAGAATTTCTTGAGAAAGCGTTGTTGCATAAAAGCAGAACTGATTTTATATGTATTTGGGGGCTTGCAAAATTAAAACCAAGATACAAATTAATAATTACAAGCAAAGGGAACCAATTCCGATTAAAGTTTTTTATTTTTATACAGTTTCCTATTTTACACCTCATTCACAACAGGAACAAAACAATTATAAAAACTTAATAATGCAAAACTTGGATATTCGTTTTCTTAACAATCTAAAAGACAAACTTAGTGCAGACAATCTACGATCTATCTACCTGAATGCCCTTCCAAAACGTTACTTAACTCGTTTGGATTTAGCAGATTTGGATGTTTTGCAAGAAGGAAAAGCAAAAAACTTTTTAGATGTTTTGTTTACCCAAGCACGATTTGATTTCCCAATAACCTTTCCTAACAGTGGAGAGATTAATAGCAAAAAAGAGGAACGAATCATTAGAAGATTAAGTTCGATTACCATCGAAAACGACGATCATTATGCAGATCACGGCACAAAAACCTTTGGCTTTGGCTACCCAATTATATTAATCAAAGATCCAAATGATCCTGACAATATTATCAAAGCCCCTCTAATTGTTTGGTCTTTGGATATTGATCGAGATTTTAACAACAAAAATCAATGGGTCATTCGAAGGCAAGAGCACTTTTCGGTCATGACCAATACCGTTTTAGCCACCTTCTTGCGCAATCATGCCAACATACTCTTGCAACCGATGTACGACCAGATGTTGGAAGACTCGATTTTGGACAAGGATGAATTGGCAGAAATGGCGCAATTGCACATGCAACAACTCAATCCCAATATTTCTGATCGCACTAAATCTCTGTTTAGAAAAGTATTGGACGGCAATGTTGCGCCCATAAAAACAGAAAAAGAAATTGCTGCCCTACCCTTGGATAGCCCTGCCATTCTTTGGTCGGGTGTCTTTGGTTTGTTCCGTTCTCAAAAGGATGGCATTATTAAAGATTTGGAATTTTTCACCCGAAACATCAACCAATTACAACCTTTAGTAGAGCAGAACCCCAATCCAAGCGAGCCCAATCGCTCGGCTTTTATGAAACACAGTTTCACGATGTTGGAAACCGACCCAAGCCAACAACATCTTTTGCATAAATTGTCAAAAGGAAAAAACCTTGTCATTCAAGGTCCTCCAGGCACGGGCAAGAGCCAAACTTTGTCAGGCATTATTGCGAATACGATTTCAAATGCGGGGACTTGTTTGATTGTTTGTGAGAAAAAAAATGCCTTAGATATTATTTATAATACGCTTAAAAAAATGGGCTTGGAAGAACTCTGTGTCATCATTGAAGATGTCTATAGAGATCGCCCTGCATTGGTCAATTCGGTTCGAGAACGTGCTGCCATTCAGCATCAACCTTATCGAGTATCGCCTAGCTTTATTCGACTCTTACAAAGTTGTGCGGCTCATGTAGATCGCCTTCAGGATTTTCACGAAAAATTACAAAAACCACTTTCAGGAGACGATACTTGGACGGATTTAGTAGGGCGGTATTTGGATAGTAATCGCCAACATGACAAAGGTTTGTTGGTGGGTTTACTAAAAACGGGCGATTTTGAATTCAATACAAGAGAGTTTGAAGATATTATTAGTGTTTTATCGGAAGGCGAGGGCTTATTCAAACAATTGGGCACGCTTAACCATCCTTTAAATGCATTGGACGAACGTTTTTTCCATCAAGCCAATGCTTTACAAGTAGAAGCTGAAGCTCAAAAAGCCTTGGATAATGTTTGTTTTGTCGTGCAATCGGCTCAACGAGATGCTTTTTCTTATCTATTTGAATACGAACAGTTGTTAGAAAAACATTTCTCCGAAGTTTATTTAGCCAAAATGAAATTGGCGGATCGAGCGATGGATATTATTGAAGGTGGTTTGGCACAATCCAAGTATTATTTTAATAAGAATGGTGGTTTTTATCGCAAATTAATGAAAAATGTTAGCGATAAGTACAAAAAACTCGAAGCGGAAAAGGTAGAGGTTTTAGAATCTTTTCTAAAACTCCAAAAAGTCCACACTCAATATGCTTATTTCAAGCATCAATTTATGGACGTTAGCGACCACAGCAAATTAGAGTTTCAAAAGCTGCTCCACCATATTGTTGACTACAAAACAAAAGTCTATGATTGGTTTGAAAGCCGTGCTCCTTTTATCCAACAATTAGTCAAAGAATTAGGTCCTGGGAAAATATACAAATACGTTTCCTTTGACAAAAAAGTCACAGAGATTACCAAAAACTTAAATACTTTTGAAAAGAACTTTGCGACTAGTAAGGTTTTCAAAGTACAATTTAAGTTTGTCACCAAAAATATCCGAAGACGTTTAGTACAAATTGAATCCTTGGACGAAAATCTTCAAAAACTAAAAAAGGAATTTGATAATTTCACGGCATATCATTCTCTTAAATTCTTCTGGTTAAAACTCGACAAACGCCAAAGAGCTGCTTTACAAGGTATTTCAGAAGCCAATCCAAAAGATTGGGCAGGTGCTTTTACTTCTTGGTATTTGTCCAATTTCTTGGCACATCACCATGATAAATTCATCCCAGATGAAAACAGTTATGCCAACAATCGCAATGGCTATTTAAAAGAACTCAACTCGCTTCAAAACACCTTAGTCAGCCACACTCTAAAATATTGGCGAGGCAAGCAAAGCCGAGATGTTCAGGCATTTCACAAAAAGAAAGCACCTTTGACGCTTTCCAATTTATACAATATTGCTGGACATCAGCACAATGCTCGTACGCCGCTAAGAAAAATAATAGCCACAGATCCAGAACTATTTACTAGTTTTTTCCCTGTCTTAATGGTCAGCCCTGCGGTTTGTTCAAAAATTCTTCCACTCTATCCTGGTATGTTTGATGTCGTCCTTTTTGATGAAGCTAGTCAGCTCAATTTAGAGGAAAGTTTTGCGGCTTTGGTTCGAGGCAAGTATAAAATTATTGCTGGAGACAGCCATCAAATGCCGCCACCTGATAGTTTTCAAAGTTATTATACGAATAAGAATCAGCAAGAATTTGTCATGGATGACGAGTTTTGGGAAGAGCAGCAGCAGCATGTTATTAGCAACAAGATTGATTATTTGACCAATGCGCCTTCTTTGTTAGAGTATGCCTTGTCTACAGGCAACTATCAAGAATGTTTCCTAGAGGTACATTATCGCTCTAAGCACCCTTATTTAATTGATTTTTCTAATGCCGCTTTTTATGCCAATCGCTTAACTTCTTTTCCTTTAAAAGAAGCCAATTATATTCCGATTGAATTCAAAGAAATCAATGGTACTTATCATAATTACAACAACCAAGCAGAGGCAAAGGCAATCATTTCTTATTTATTGGATTTAATTACAGATGCCCAACCTTGTCCTTCGGTTGGTATTGCTACCTTTAATTTACATCAACGAAATTTAATCTTAGAAGAAATTCAACAATTAGCTTTGCAAAATTCAGAGGCAAGGACTAAATTCCAGTTTTTATTTCAAAATGGCTTGTTTGTAAAAAGCTTGGAAAACATACAAGGAGACGAGCGAGATGTTTTAATTATCTCCACGACCTTTGGTTTGCGAGAAGATGGTTCGATGCCGCAAAACTGGGGACCAATCAACGACCAATATGGTTACAAATTGCTCAATGTTGCTGTCACTAGAGCCAAGCAAAAGGTTTGTGTCTTTAATTCAATTCCGACACTTTATTATCAAACCTATCCAAAAGAACTTAAAAAGAATGGCAATACAGGAAAAGGAATTTTATATGCTTATTTGGCTTATGCCTCTGCCGTTCAACAACAAGACGACGCTACTCGAACGGCTATCCTAGAATTGCTCTACAAGCATTCTAATAAAAAAAGAGTCGATGATTTTTTGTACGATGGAAAAGTAAATTTATTTGAACAAGAGGTCTTAAATTTCTTAGAAAGAGAATGTCCAAACCTTAGAATAGAAGCCAATTATCAACACGCTGGTTTTGCCTTACCAATTGCTATCTTGGATGACACGAATCAAGTTCGCTTGGCGTTTTATTATGATATTTATCATGATAAATATTCGGAAGAAGCTTATGCTTGGGACTTATTTCATGAACAATATTTGCAACAAATGGGCATTAGCTCTTATCGAATTTGGTCCAAAGAATGGTGGAAAAATACGCATCAAGCACAGCAGAAGTTGTTGGTTCAAATTCGTGATGTTATGGGATAATTTTTGGTTTATGTTTTTTATTTTCTTTTGGGGAAATTATATATCAACTTGAAAGCTTTTGTGCAAAAAAAATTCTCCCCTAGCTCTTAGTCCTAAAAATAAAATTGATTAGGAATTTTCAGTTTTTTTGCGTATAATTGTGTGAATACTGCTCCCATTTTTTCAGATAGAAAAAAGTACATTTAATTTACATATAAAAATTATAAAGAATGATTAAATCCAAGATTAACCCTGATGAAGTAAAGGACTTAAAATGGAAGGCTTATGTTAAGTTATTTCAGAAAGATATCCAAACAGCAGAAAGCAAGGGCGTTAAAAAAGTACCTGTTGTTATGGTTTCTGATTTCACTTTTGCTTGTGGAGAAACACATGCATTAGTATTACTGGGTAAGCAATCTATAATGACTAAGTTCTTCAAAGGCTTAAAAGCAGACGATGATCGTAAAAAATTAAAAGATTTTTCGATAGGACTTTGTCATTTCGAGAAAGAAGAAGATGGAACTACCGCTATTAAAATCGGAATTTCTGGTTTTGGTAAGCCTGCTAAAATGAAAAAAAACAGCAAAAAATTAATCCAAAAATTAGGGATTAAACTTAAAGACATCATCAAAGGAGAATATGTAGACGAGGTCGTTACTGACATCAACACAGAAAACCAAACTGCTTCTGCAGAAGACTTAGCCACTAATAAAGTTTTGCAAGAAACTGCAGAAGAGCTAAAAGCTACTGATGATGCAGCCAATGATAATAAAAAATTAGGGAAAGTAGCCAAAGAATTTAGCAAGGCAAATAAATTAATGAATAAAGAGGTTGTTTCTTTACTCAAATTAGCTAAATCGGAAACCGTTGTTTATTCAGACAAACATGTCAAAATTGCAGAAGAGGCATTTAGAGCTGCTGCAAGTCTAGTAGATCGATATGAAGAGATAGCTGCTAAACGCAAAAATTTAGCAAAAACAGCTCTTAAAATAACGGCTCTTAAAGACAACATAGTCAAAGATGGCTTGGTCAAAAAGTATGAGACTATTTGGAAAAAAGTCAACCAAGAGTATAACAAACAAATGAATAAATTTTCTGAGCCTTTGAGAATGAAGTTCGATGAACTCAATTCTTTATTAGAAGATATTAGCCAAGAAACGGCTCAATAATTAACCCCCTAAAACAAAATATAATGTCGAGTAAAACAGAAAAAATTCAACAAACTATTGCTGAGTTGAAAATAATGACAGAAGGTAATCTAATAGCAACAAAATTGTTGGACGTCAAAATAAAAGAGTTTGAGGCACTTACTACCTCAACTAAAAAAACAAAAACACCTTATAAAATAGATTTAGATTTCCCACCTAGAAATATTGAAGTGCTGTTCAATGATGCTGTTTACAAATCCATTGATTTAGATAGTAACATACTGCCTGTATATGAAGAAAATATTTTTATAGCTCACCCTTCTCAAGGTGTCTCTGTAAAATTAAAAATCACAGGTAGTGAATACAATGATAAAGAGGTAAAAATCAGCTCACTTGACCTTATAATGAATCAAGTAGAGGTATCTCAT